>CAUYSK010120843.1:0-48642 GCA_963575035.1 Avahi laniger | reverse complement strand
TTATATATGCACTTATGTGTTGATCCGTTAATACCAATTTGATGGTGAGTACATGTGGTGCTTATTTTTCCATTCTTGGGATACCTCGCTTAGTAGAATGCGTTCCAGCCTTTTCCAGGAGTATATAAGAGGTGCTATGTCGCCATTGTTTCTTAAAGCTGAATAGTACTTACAACAATTATCGATACAATTAGCAGCTTGTTGCTTTTCTCTAATTGAGTTAGAAAGTATTTAGAAATGTACAGCACAAGTTCTAATATAATGTATATGCTAGAACAGTATGTTTTCCTCATGGGTCTCCATTTAGAAATTATCAAATCAATATGAGTAAAACAAAGAAAAGTAAAATGCAGGATCTAAAACCTCCAGTGAAGTAGGCAATGTCTACTTCCTTACATCATTAAAAAAATACATGTACAGTTTCTGTCATCCTTTTCCCTTGACTACGAGTGTCCTCAATCTGGGTCATGCTTTACCCAGGGATGCCAGAAATATTGTTATTATATTTTTGCTATGACAAATGAGGATGGAACATGAATATCAATATTTTATAAAGAGAAATTACTGAAAGTCCATCCAGGGAAACATTTCCAAATGGGTCAGTAGGACAAGGGAACATCAGTGTTGATATCAGTATGAGTGTTCCTTGGTTTGCCATAACAAAATGTGACAAACGGACTGGTTTAGTGAAGAGAAATTTACCTTCTCATGGTTCTGAAGTCTAGAAATATGAGATCAAGATGTTAGCAGTGCCATGCGCTCTCTGAAGGCACTAGGAAAGGATCTGTTCCAGAACTTTCTCCTAGCATCTTTTCATTTCTTGGCTTATGTGAATGTAATTCCAACCTTCACATGGCATTCTCCCTGTGTGCTTGCTTGGATTCACACTTCCTATTTTGTAAGGTACCAGTCATAACAGATCACAAACCCACCAAACTCCAGCATGACCCCATCTTAAATAATTATATCTGCAATTATCCTATTTTATAAGGGCACGTTCTGAGGTGCTGGAGGTGAAAATATCAACATATACATTTTAAGGGCACATAATTCAACTTAGAACAGGAAGTATCCTTAACTAAAATGCAGTATGGCGGGGAGTCACTTTTAGAAAATGGAGGCACATGAATGCCAAAAGTGCTATCTTGAATTGGGGACAGTGGTTTGTATACAGGAGGTTGGTGGCCACATCAAGGGTTCAAAGTCATTGATTTGTAAGGATGAGTGACCTAACGCGATGTATGCAGATAAATAATGTTAAATTCAACACTATCCATGCATATATTATTTTAAAAGATCAATAGATTTAACTTTACTATTTAAAATATATCCTCTAGTTTTGATTTAAGCAACATACGCATATTATTACTGAAAATATGGCATGCATTTTAAAAGAGAAACATATTTAGTTCTTATGATGACTTATTTACATAATAATTAAAAGTGAATTTCAATTCTTGAAGAAGAAATTGATTCTATTCACTGCACTGGGACTGCCCATAGAAAAGAGCAATTTTAATTTTGCTTTTTAGAAATAATTTCATAATCTATGTTTTCAGACAAGCAAAATAAAAATGCGTAATGCATTATATTTTAGGAAGAATGAAGATAAGAGTTCTTGGTTCATTTTTAAAAAATTGATCTTTGGGTTACCAGCAAAAGCTGTGTCAGTTCAGATTTACATAGTATCAATCCAGCTATCCCCATTCTCCTAGATACTGTTTGCCATGAGGTTGCTTAACAGCTCACATAACCATTTTGAAAGAGATCTATTTTGGTCCTCAAGTCTTTAACAATCTAAACCATTTACTTTCCTTTTAATAAATAGTCAAATTTGAAACAAAGCAAGATCAAAATCTAAACGTTCATATGCCTTTTACTAAAATTCAATAACTATTTACATTTTGCTTCATTTACTTTATCATTCTCTCTTTTTACATATTTACTTTTGTTAACACCTATTTCACCTCAATATAGAGATGTAAACACATAGAGATAGAGATATGTTAATTTTACTGAAATGTTTGAAAATAATTTAGGAAATTATCATTGTATCTAAAGTCTTTGATATAATTTAAATTTTTCATTTTATATTTTTTAATAATCTCTTTTCAAAATTAGCAAGATAAGGAAACTTAACATTGATACAATATACATCAATTGATAGAATAATATTATCTAACATTATAGTCAAATGTTATCCAATACACAGTCCATATGCAAATTCATTAAATTGTTATTAATAAAATAGGCAAAAGAATTCTGAAAAACAAGAAAAAAGTAAAAAAAAGCTCACTTTCATAGAAACTTATTCTCTTGTGTTTATGTCCTAAATAACTGAAGTTTTGAAAATAAAATTTTAAGGGATTAGGCCAAAGGAGATGGGATTTAGAAGATTCTGGAGCATGGAATTCTTTGACATAAGGCATGGTTGTCTAGGCATTTGGATGACCAAAATCAATGTTACCTCTCCGAGTCTGAATTGGACAAATGAAACATTAAAATATGATATTACAGTGCGGTTTTACTTTATTTCCCCATATGGAGGCACTGACACAAGAATTCATGTGCAATTGATTTATTAAGGAAACACTGACAGAACTACTCAGTAAGGGAGAGAACAGTTAGATAGGGAAGGGTAAGGAGTCACAGATAATTCACAGCCCCTATCTGATTTCGTAGTGAATACTTCAGCATAAATAACGCTTCAGAGGTTTTTCAACTTCTAGTGAGGGAGTTGGGATTTTAATCTCCCTTACCACATTAAGTCATTTATACCTGAGTAGGTATAAACTCTCATGCCCTTCCAGTTTTTCATGCCTGATGGAGAAGGGGCTCCAGGGACCAAAGGACAAATTCATATAGAGAATGGCAGGTGCCAGCCATTAGAAACAAAGCACAAAGGGCCGTAGGTGGGATCTGAGGAGATCTAGATGGGCAATGAAACTGTCTGCGGCAGCACCTGACAAGAGATGGGGAGAAAGATTAATGCAAACTGCACCCATCCTGGGATGTTACTAAAAGTAAAGCTTCCCACTTGAATACTGGATAAAATTTGTACTTTGTGATAGAAGATTGGTGGTTTAAGTATTATTTCTGAATTGGAGAGTGGAAGTTAAAGATATTTTTGCATGTTAAATACATTGTGTAACTTTTCACACTGTCATTTGGTCATTCAAATATAAATCACTTTCATAACATCTAACTCTGAACAGTTTTTAGCATTAAAATAGAGTTGCTTTTGCATATTTATATTCATAATTTCCAAGGATAAGATATTGAAAAATTCATTATACTTCCCTTTCAACTGTGGATAATAAGTGATTACTAATTTGAATGTAAAGGAGTGCTATGCAGGCAAACTTAGGGCCAAATGTTCCAGGGTCAGTCAAATGGAATGTCCAGAGTTCTCACTTGATTATGTGTGTGTGTGCATGTGTGTGTGTGTGTGTGTGTGTGTGTGTGTGTGTGTGTATGAGTGTGAATGTGAGTGAGAGAGAAACAAGCCTTGAAAGGAGTGGAGCCTGTCACATCTAGAATGTAAGCATAAATCATTGTGTTTTAAGGGAAAAGGAAGACCTTGGAAGGTAGCAACTGGGTAATCCTGCTGGTAGAGGTATTTCCTATAAGAAGCTTCAATAGCAATTGACCTAAGATTTGATCTGTTTATCTAACAAATGGTTAGTTTAACACCCATAGAGGTTGGAAATATGTGTGGCCTATGAGATGGATCAGTCACAATAAAAAATAATCTTAAAAAGGCTCAGCCTTTAGAATCATTCTAATTGATCAATTGTAAATATCTGATATGATGTTTCTGGTCCCTGGTGTTGATATGATGTGAAAATTCCAGTGCTCCTTGGATCAGTTGTTTCAGCACTGTCACCATATTCTAGAACACAGACATTTTTGGATTATTCCAGCAAAATAAATAGGAGTAGAAGAACAAGCATATGAACTCAACACTCATTTCCAGTAAGGAGATTTGCCTGTAACGTAAAGTAATGTAGACTTATGAGTGCAATATCGTAACAATAAACAATCAGTAAGAAACACCATGAAGAAAAATAAAGGCGGGTAGACGTAAACGGTCAGGGCTTTTTTATATTGGGTTGTCATGGAAGCCTTCTCTGTGGCAATGGCATTTAATAAGAGATCGAAATAAAGAAGTAAGTGATACGACTATTTGGGAAATAGTGTTCCAGGCCAGGGAAAAGTAAGTGCAAAGATTCTGAAACAGCAGCATGCTTGCTTTGTTTGAGGACCAGAAATGAGGTGAATATGGTGAAATCAGAAAATCAAGGAGTCAGAGAGTATGTAAGAGATTGCAGAGGTAGAGAATTGATTTTTGTGAAACTCACAGGGGGTGGTAAAAATTTTCTATCTGAGTGAGATAGAAATTACTGAAGCAGAGACATGATCTGATATATGTTTTAAGTGATCATACTGTCAGTGAAGTGGTGAATAGATAACAGAAATTGAGTGCTGACTGTATTAAATCAGCTGATCTATAATGCCTTTTTATACTCACTTCGTTGGCCTTGGAAAACTTGAGCTTTTGGAAATTCAACTACATCATTTGAGAATAGGCAAAAATACTTGTTTTATTGTTTTCCTTTGAGGTTAAATGGCAAGCCATGTTAGATAACCTTGCAAACGATAAAGCATCAAATAAATACTAATTTCATAGAAATGTATGAAATTCTTTATACAAAACAATGGTGAAAGTCAGTAAATAGACCTCTGATTTTTGTTGGAAATCCATTAGGCTCCACATAGTGAATTGTAGCTAAACATTTCACATTTATTAATATTTATCTCCTAATATGACATCATTTTTAAACATATGACACATGTATGTCACAAAAAAGGTTCTTATTCATTAACTCTTTTTGCTTATTAGCAACTTATATATTTGAGCTACTGAATGTTTGGAACATCAGAGACGCAATACTTTTCATTCTGAGAAGGTTAACAAATGAAACCACCAAGTTACTAGTTTTAAAAATAATTCCATTATTTCAAAGCTTTGCATAATAGTTCAATTGATTTTAATTGTATTTTAAGTGAAAAGATTTTTTAATGAAAAGTTAGGCTACTTGTAACATTTCTACTTTATTTTACATTATTGCCAATGACAACTAACGGAGAAATTATAATTATCTGTGTAAATGCTCCTTTTTTTACTCTATAAATACTAATTTTGACATCTTCTAATAATAAATTAAGCCCATAAGCTTAATTATTAGCATAGTATCAAAGAAAACTATGAAATTTGTCATAGTGTTCAAAATAGTACCTAATGTTTTGAAGAGTCCTTGGTTGACATCTGCAGAGTAAGTAAGGGATTGACAAGGGGGATATTATTCAGCAAGATGAGTTATTTCACCTACAGAGACAGCATGCCTTTGTCAAACAATGTCAGTGGGTTTTCACCACTTCCTTTCATTTTAGCAATCAATTTGAGAGCTGTGCTAAAAGCAGTATAAAGTTCATTGTCCTCTGGCACAAAATCAGACAACACATTTAAATTTGGCTGTGTTATAAAAATCATGTAAACAATAAATGCTTTTACATGAAAATGTGCCTGAAATAAAATACCTTAAGTATTTTATAATGAATTAGAAAACAGAGGTTTTTAAAATTTAAAAAAAAACCTTTCAATTAATTTGATTGAAAAGATATAACTTAAAAGATTTTCTATGAATAGTTCACATTTGCTTATACTTTAGTTTAAAATTATAATAAAGCACAATATAATAATATTTTTCCAGTTTATAATTTGAATAATCCACTCTGGTAAATTGTTATATACATTATTCCAATTAATTCACAAACAAATGTATTTTGAAGTTGGCCCTAGTATTGTACTGAGAAACTGAGGCATTGAATTATTTTCCCAAAATCTCAGATGATATATTGTGGAGTCATAATTCAAACCCAAGAAGTCTGCATCCCAATCACATATGATTAAACACTCTATTGTATTGCTTGTGGAGAACTGTAACAGAATGAATGTGAGGTAAAAACAATCTTCATTTAAACTATTAAAATAGTTTTATTTTTATTTTCAAAGTCATGTGTTTGTAAAAAAATATTATTTTTTATTTATCAAATTGAAAAGGTTTTGTTATCCAAATCTCAATTCAACCTGGAATGTCATGTGATACAATCTCTCTAAAAGGAATTTTGGCTAATGAATTAAAAGCTTTATAAGAGGCATAACTTTTGACCCAGAAATTCATCATTCAGAAAAGTAATTTTAGATTATTCATGGTTAGGGCATTTGAGAATAGAAAGTTCTGAATATAGATTGTATAAAGTAAAAGGAATTGGTTGCTCCATTTATTGAGAGAAAAGAGTCAAGGAACATAAGCCCCTGGTGAGTAAAAATGCAAAGTTACCTCTTATTGGGCAAAAGAAAAAAAAAAAAAAACTTCAAAGGTTGGGGCGGAGGGGGGGGACCTGAAAGTGATACACAATTCTTTTTTTTTTTTTTTTACTCAATTCTTAATAGAAATATTGTATAAACTGAGCCCAGAGAATTTGTTTCAAGGTGGAGACATACTCACAGTCACTTAGTTTTCATGGAGGACTTCATGATCCAGAGTTTGTTCCAGTTGTTCGAAACTAATCAGTGTAGTTGCAATACGTAATCTACTTAAATCATTATCCGTTACAGCAAATAAAACATACAATTTCATTCAGCACTAACTTTGTTACCAATAATCCTCCTATTATTGAGCCGAAATAGTGCAGTTCACACACAGAAGAAACTCAGGTCTTTGATTGGCTGGCCTGGATACCATGATAGAACTGATACACCTTAATCTTCTGGAGCTCTGGTGCTGCTTTTCCACTTTTTGGGCCGTAGAATTCAGATGGTCAACATTCTGCCAACTCGTGTTCTGCAATATCAGCAAGAAGTGTGAGGAAACAAGAAGGTGTTTTCAACTACCCCCAGATTAGTATACATCTATTAGTCTTCTAATATTGAGGAATTTTTATCTTTTCTTATCTGAGGAACAGACTAATCATCTCTGAGCAAAATGTTCCTCATAATGTTTCATTAATTTTAGCTCACCATGCACCCTCCTCAGGCCACCTGCATTTGTTCCTCCCTCTATCTGGATTATTCATTCTTTTGGTCTATAAATGGCTTAATCCCTCACTTCCCTCAGGTCTTTACTTAAATGCCACCTTCCTACTAAAGCTTTTGTTATGATACCATTAATGCTCATAAATATCTAAAGTTGCTTACTTTCTTGAATACACAGAAAACCACAGTACTCAGTCTGATTACATATTAGACAGAACTATGTGACTAATTTTGACTGACGACTGTGAGAAAAAATAATGTCATGTCTAGACAAAGACAGTGAAAAGCCCATTACCAAAATGCCAATTTACTCATCCCCATCCCAGCAATAAAGAAGGCCGTATTTTGTTATGATGGAGCCAGAATTTGTATCTCTGTGTCACCCCTTAGGAGGGAGTTGCCATAGACAGCTGCCAGACCTACAGAAGGATTTTCATGAGCCAAAAAGACAAATTTATGTGTCAAACCAACTAAAATTAAAGAGTTAATTTTTTACTGCAATTTAACATAACCAACTAATGTCTCTTTCTTAAGCACATAATTTAAAACTACAACTACTACACTTAAACACTCTCTTCTCCTTCTTTCCTTCTTAATTTTGTTCACAGCACTTACTGTCTAACATATCACATATTTTTTACTTTTTATTTATTTCAGCATATTATGGGGGTACAGATGTTTAGATTATATATGTTGCCCTTGGCCCCTCTCTCCGCCCAAGTCAGAGCTTCAAGCGTGTTCATCCCCCAGATGGTGCGCATCTCACTGGTTATGTATGCATATACCCATCCCCTCCTCGCCCCCCACCTGCCCGACATCCAATAAATGTTATTCTTATATGTGCACTTTTGTGTTGATCAATGAAACCAACCAATTTGCTGGTGAGTACATGTGGTGCTTATTTTTCCATTCTTGGGATACTTCACTTAGTAGAATGAGTTGCAGCTCTATCCAAGAGAATACAAGGGGTGCTATTATCACTTCTCACAAAAATCTACTCATGCTGGGTAACAGACTTAAACCTAAGGTGTGAAACTATTAGAATTCTAGAGGAAAACGTTGGAAATACTCTTCTAGACATTGACCCACGCAAAGAATTTATGAAGAAGACCCCAAAGGCAATCACAGCAACAGCAAAAATAAATAAATGGGACCTGATCAAATTAAAAAGCTTCTGCACAGCCAAAGAAACTGTCACAAGAGCAAACAAGCAACCCACAGAATGGGAGAAAATTTTTGCATGCTACAAATTCGATAAAGGGCTGATAACATATCATATATTTTTTGGAAGAAAAAAAATCTTATTAACACCACCACAGCCTGATTAAACTACAGACACACAACAATAGGGATTTTTATCTGTTTTGCTCACTGTTGTATCTCCAATGTCTAGGACCATACTCAGCATAAAGCAGATGTTCAATAGGTATTTGTATTTAATAGAAAAGTGAATTAATAAAAATATATGAATTTTAAGAATCAAAAAATTGAATTTGTGCTCATATCAAGTATCTAATTTTTGACTAATTTTCTTCCAGTTTATATATATTTTATAATTTTTTTTGAGAGAGAGTTTGCCTTCACTATGTAATTTCCCATAGCTTGAGTAAAGTAAAATCTGATTAATCAAATGGTGCTCCTAAGTCAAGAAGTAATTTGACAGTTTCATTTAAATTATTACTGCCAATATGGTTACTATAATTATTGCAATTCGGTGTAATCATATGAGCTAATTTTAAAAATTCTTTCTCTGGATTTCATCCAAAACTCATAATCTTCCACCTTTATACCTTTATTAGTGATTTTAAATACTTAATCATACTTATGCTAAAGGAACAAGTAGGTAGAGATTCTATTTTCCTGAAAAGTGTGAGTGTAAAGAATTATATATATTTTGTTGACTCAGTATCCTTCTTTCTCATGTGTTTTTTTAGAGAGGATGCAATATTTCATCTTTTATTTCTCTTTAGGAAAAAAGACATTGTTTATGGAAATATCTATACTGCCACATATTTGGCATATGTCTCATTTTCTGTGAGTAAAATGTTGAAAATTTTGCTAAATACCATTCATTACATCTTTATGGAAAGGAAAAAAAATCAGGAAACATTATAAAATGACTGCTAATATTTATAAGTATTCACATTTCAAAACAAAAATTACTTATCTCAGAAACTGAGAGTAATTAGATGGTTATCAATTTGTTTTACTATTTTATTCTAGATTTTGAAAGAAGAGTGAAAAGAACATTTTATCAGTAATTAATGTTATGTAGAAACAACATGGAAATTATGGCTTACTTTTATTGATTGAGCATTTTTTTACTTTTAAAATCCAAACTTAGTCAATTGCCTTCCTAAATCATCTTGATCTGATAATCTCTTTTCGCCTACTACTTATATCTTGTCTCTGTCTCTTTTTTTGTCTTTGTCTCTCTCTCTCTTTATCTTGGGAAAGAGAAATCAGTGACTACTGGACAAATATGCTACTTAAGATCCCCCTCTTGGCCAGGTGTGGTGTTTCACACCTGTGATCCTAGCATTTTGGGAGACAGAGGCAGGAGGATTGCTTGAGGTCAGAAGTTTGAGACCACCTTGAGCAAGAGCAAGATCACATCTCCACAAAAAAACAGATAAATTAGGCAGGTGTGGTAGCACGTGCCTGCAGTCCCAACTACTGAGGAAGCTGAGGCAGAAAGATTACTTGATCCTAGGAGATTGAAGTTGCAGTGAGCTATGATGATGCTACCACACATTAGCCTGGACAACAGAGTGAAACTCTGACTG
Source organism: Avahi laniger (assembly GCA_963575035.1). Lineage (NCBI taxonomy): Eukaryota > Metazoa > Chordata > Mammalia > Primates > Indriidae > Avahi > Avahi laniger. The sequence continues at coordinate 38,757 of CAUYSK010120843.1, read as the reverse complement.
AAAAAATAAAATAAAACAAAACAAAAAACCTTCTTGCCTATATACATATATATAAAATATAATAACACATTATATATTATATAATAGTATACTATATATTATTTATTCAAAGTATGACTCAACATTTTAATTTTAAAAGTAAATATTACTATTCAGAAAACCCTCTGATTATATGAATCAAAGAGACAAAAATTGAAGAATGTCTTTATTTGATTCTTAAAAATTATTTCTCTCTTACCTTTAAGAAAGTGAAAACGTATATATATTTTTATTGTAGATAGGTTAATACTTGGTTAACATCGGATCATTGTTCTCCAATGTCATATATCTTAATAATAAAATATTAAGCTTTATATAATATTAACATAACAAGGATGTGTTTTATATGCTTATTTGATATTTCGAAGAGATTCCTCATCACTAGGGAATTATATATTTTTTTAAAAAAATGGGATAAAATATTTTCTGCATTTTCTGTTCATTTACTCTCCAAAAAAAGGCCAATAATCAAGCTCTCTGGAGCATGGCACCACCTCAGTCATCCATCCATGCAGCCAATTTCATATTATTCAGACTATAAAGTTTTTCTTCATTATTTCAGTCACCCTTTAACAATGTTTCCCTTTCCTTTTTTGGCTGAAGATTTTATTTGATTATCCCCCATTGTGTTTGCCTTTAATCATTTAGACTTACAATTTTAAAACTTGAGAAGTGGAAATGAGAAACTGCTGAATTATATATTTTATATAGAGAAATAATATAATGTTTTAAAAATAGACAAAATGAAAAAATATTTCTAATATTAAAACTACCAAAGATGAACATTCTATAGTTGGTTGTCATAATGTGAGGGACTAGTGTTTGTAATTAAATGTCTTAATATGGTTTATTTTTAAAATCTATATTTCAGGACCTCTGGTATATTATATAATACATTAATAAGAAAATTATTTATTTGCCTTACTAACATATTCACCCAAATTAATGTGTCTATTAATTTTTAAGAGTAATAAAATTTCCTTTTCCCTATCCTAAAAATTCTTCAGAAAAATTATTTTCTGTACTATAATGACTTTATAACCTGCTAGTATTTCACACAAAAAATTAAAGAAAATAATGAAAAATTGCAAGAGAATACAAATGGAAAAAGTGAACTAAACCATATTTCAAATAACTAACATAGCTACCATGTATCACCATGAGAGACAACTAACCCAAGTAATTTTTAATCAGCATTTTGATGATACATGCTAGGGCCAAGAAAAAAAGAACTGTAAAAATATTGAACTCTATAGTTAACAGGTTTATTTTCACAGAGGCATAGTTAGAAATTCTGAAACTATGTTGGTATTCAAGAATTGAACAATTATGTAAATATATTGTGGATAACTGGAGTTTGGTTTCTCACAATGGAGGTGAACATTATACATTTAGAACAAGGGAAAAATGAGCCTCTGTTCTTGGTTTGGAATGGGAGGTGTCAGTGTGAGCTCACGTATTTATACAGAAACAAATACCAATACAAATTCAGATACAGACATGTGTAGGCATTAATATAGATAGAATTCTAAATATAGATAGCTTTGTAAGTAGGTACATATGTCTCCGGATACATATACATATATGCATACAAATATACATATATTCAGCCTAGAACAATAATCTCCCAGTGTCTGTGAATTCAAATCATGCCTAAATTATGGTTGATAAATATAATTCTTTGTCAAAAAGAATGAGGCCTTTCTGGGTAAAGGCCTCATCCCAGGGCTAGGATAGCAGTTCAAAATGCATTTAGCATTTCTTGTCATCTGGAAGGAGAGAAAGTGCTGAGCGAATAAAAGGGACAAGCTAAAAGATACACAAACTAGCTTGAAAGGCCTTCGCTTCAACATGGGGCAAGTGGTACAACAGAAAAAAATTATAATCCTTTGACTAAATTAAGGATCTATGAGGGTACCCTGATATTAAAAAAAATGAGAAAGGAAAGTCCTCTGTTAAGTAAAAAGGCAACAAATAAGTAAGAAATTGCAGAAAGAAATGATTAAATTAATAAACCACCACGTTGAGAACATTATTACAATAATTTATTTAGATGGGTGCAGTGTGCACTGTCTGGGGAATCGGCACGCTTGTAGCTCTCACTCAGGCAGGGCAAAGGCAATATATGTAACCTAAACATTTGTACCCCCATAATGTTCTGAAATAAAAAAGAAAGTAAAACAAAAAAAATAATTTATTTAGAAAAAAATCACAATACTAAAACTAGTTGGTAAAAACATGAAGACTAAATGTCAGGTTGACAATCTTGTTCTCAGTTTTTGGTGTGCTCTTGACCAAAATGACCAGACACACCAAAAGCAAGGCAAGCGAGAAAATGAGGTTTATTGAGGAAGGGAAAGGAAGGTTTACAGAGTGAGAGCAATATACATTCACCACAGATGACGAACAGGACCCTGTCATAACAAGAGGCTTTGGTTATGATCTGGATCCTGTTTTATATTGTCTGGGTTGGGCCCTCCCTGTGGTTCAAATGTCACCATTGATCTACTTTGATGGACAGTTAACTACATGATATAATCAATCAATAGCCTTGGTTACTCTAGGTCATTTTCCAGATCCTATTGTCTTTGGGCTGTCTCACCCATGGGCTGAGGATTTTCCAGCATTCTTTTACAGATTGGCAGGGTATTCCTCCTTCCACCAGATGTTGCAGTTGTTTGGGGCAGAATCAAATTGGGGCAGCACCAAGACAGAGCATCCACCCTTGTCCTTCTTCTCCAGCTGTGGCAACTGCTAAAGGCAACACCAAAGTAGGCACCCACTTTTGTTTCTAGGATAGCTGGAGGTCCCTCACTATCTGCCTAACATTTCCCCACTCTCTATCCTGGAGGCCCAAATCATTGAGTAGTGGCGTTGACTCATGGAGCTGCTTCCCACTGAGTGGGGATGATGATTCCTATTATGGTGGCCTCTTGCAGGTTCTCCGGGAGTCTCTCCAGGAGACTTCAGTATATGTTCTCAGTAGATTGTCGTAGGTATGAGAAGGAGATAGGCACCGGGGCTAGTAGAGAACATAGGACCATTTGTAGCTTGATGTTCTCTAGGTGGGGTGAAATAAATTTAGATAGAAAATTTTTGAGGCTCGGTCCTAATATTAGAACTCCCAGGATGCAAAGTAATGGAGTGACCAAGAGAATTACCAAGGATATCCACCAGGGCCTAGAGATCTCGTCTCACACCTGGAGATTTGGAAGTAGATTCTAGGATGGCATTGATGTTGTCCTGAAGCTGTCCTGACTTGTTAACAAAAAAGCAACACTGCTCTTTTAAGAACAAGCAGTTTCCCCCTTCTGACTACTTTTCTGAAAGATCCACAGTAGAAGTCCTCTTGAACAGGCACTGGAGATCCTCTAAGGGAGAACATGAGTATTTTCTCCAGTGTTGGAGTCCTCATCTGCAAGGGCTGGATGAGTTTCATTTTGGTTTTTCCATGGCTTCACCTGAGAATGATGGATACAAGTAGGTATTCCTGGTACCTTAATAGTGGTTGGGCTAGAAAATAAGACTAGATAAGGACCTATCCACACCATGGTTAGCTGGAATGTGGGGAACCTATCCTTCCACTGTTTGATGAGCACTAAGTCCCCCAGCTAACCGAGAGGACTAGTGGAAGAAGGGTCTCTAGGTGGTAGCTTGTGTTCTTATAATGTTTGCAAGAACTGAGCTACTTGAAGGCATACTAGTGTCCTGCTGTTTCCTGAAAATAAAAATCTGAAATGATCAGAGAAAAAGATTAGCCATACAGAATTTTAAAAGCATTCAAAGAAAAGGGGGCTTTAACCACAATGCATAAATGCAAAAGAGTGACTGGAAGAAGTTGTAACCAACTGAGTCTGGTATCCAGGGTGATCTTAGGGCGGGAAAATTTGAGGCTCTGGTTAACTCACTGTACCTGGCCTATTAACTGAGGCCTCTAGGTGCAATGCATATAGTAAGAGATCTGCAGGACCCTAGAGACTTCCTGTACTACCTGTGAAGCAAAGGGAAGACCATTCTCACTCTGTAAGGACTGGGGAAAGCCAAAACTAGGTATCATATCCTCCAGATGTCTTGGGGAAACTTCAGTGGCCTTTTCAGTCCTGCAAGGGAAAGCTTCAACCCAACAAATAAAAATGTTGACAAACACTAAGAAGTACTTGAATTCTCTATAGAGAGGCATTTGAGGAAATTTACCTGCCAGTCTTGACAGGGATAGGTCCTGTTTTGTTGGGCCAGAGACGCAAGTTTTGCCCTCAAAACCCCTTGAGGATTACTAATTTGGCAAATATTACAAAGTGAGGTGGACTATCTAATAGTAGAGGCTAGTAAAGGAGAAACGAAATGTTGTTCTAGTATATGTCTTTGGGTTCTAGGATGGCTTTGGGTCAAAATGGGTAGCATTATGAAAGGCTTCTACCAGGTTTTTGACTTCTGTACCCAGTAATAGAAAGAGGTTTCCTTTAACTAATCATCTAAAGGGGCTCAAGTGGTATCTTTGAGTCAAGCTGTCAGACATTTCTGAGTTGGAATAAGCTAGAATAGGGAGAGTGGGGTTAGAAGGGACTAGGGTTTCAACTGGGTTAGGAAACACTTTGCCCAGAGTTGCCTGTTTGACAGCCATACCTGCAACCTAATTTCCTTGAGCTATTAGACAAGTTCCCTTTTGATGTCCCTTACAATGAATGATCATCACCTCAGCTGGTTCCTGAATAGCTTCTAAATGCACATGAATCTGTTGCCCATACTTAATTGGCATTCCTTGAGTGGTAAGGAATCCTCAGTCTCTCTGAATCAATGCCTGGGCATGTAACAAGTAAGCATATTTAGAGCCTGTATAGATGGTCACTGTCTTGTCTTGGGCTAACTGGAGAGCTTGGGTTAGACCACTGAGTTGAACTAGTTGGGCAGATGTATTTCCTGGTAATGCCTGGGCCTCCAACACTTCCAGACTCTCGGTAACTATTGCAGAGCCTGCATGCCATTCCCCATCCTTAACAAAACTGCTGCTATCAGTAAACCACCCATGGGCTGGAGGGTTGAGGACTGAGGGTAGATCTGCCTGGGGAAGGTAGTGGTGGAGCATAATTTCTTCAAAGTTATGTGCTAGCCTGCTTGGTTCCCCTATCATCTATTCTGAAAGAAGAGTGGTGTGGTGTTAAGTCCTGGAAAGGTTTCAGTGCTAATGTCAGGGGTTTCTATAAACATAGCCTATAATTTTAATGGATGGCTATCTGAAATCCATGTTGTTGCCCCTGCATGAAGGAGCTTGGAGGCCCCGTGGGAGGTTCTAACAGTAAAGGAAGCTCCCGTAGTGATTAGTGACAACTGGAATGAGTAAAGATATGGCTACTATTGCCCTCAAACAGGCAGGCCATCCTGCAGCCGTGGGGTCTAATTTATTTGCTAAAAATAGGACACTGGTTATAACTGTGGCCCCCAAAGCTGTGTTAACATCCCCAGAGCTATTTCCTTTTTTTTATGGACATATAAAAAGAAGGTTCTCTGAGGATGTCGCAGGCCCAGGGCTGGGGCTTGCAGTAAAGCCATTTTCAATGGCTGCATATACCATTTTTGTTTTTCAGACCGAAATATTAGAGGTTCCTTATTGGTGGTTTTTTTTTTTTTTTTGGCTTTTATAAAGGGGCTTGGCTAGAACCCATAATTAGGTATCCAAATGTAGCAGAACCCTGTAAGCCCAAAAAAGAGTGTAGAAGGGGCTGATTAGTGGGTTCACGTAGGTGAATTATGGCCCAAACATGATTCCAAGACAGTTCTCATTTTCCTGGGGTAAGAACAAGCCTCAAATAAGTCATCTTAGTTTGAACCAGTTGGGCTTTGGGACAGAACACTCTGTATCCCTGTCAGCCAGGAATCTTAAGACTCAAATGTCATGTTCCTGTACTTCTTTTAAGTTTGGGGAGCAGATAAGTAAAGTCATTGACATATTGAAGCACCACACCCCGGTGGAGTTGGAGGATATCTAGATCTTTCCCCAAGGCCTGGCCAAATGATTAGGGTCGTCCTGGAACTCTTGTGGCAACACTATCCAGGTTAATTTGTGGAGTGTGCCATGTAGCGGCACCCATACAGAAGTGAATAAATTTTGGCAATCAGGGTGGAGAGGGATACAAAAGAAAACAGGATATAGAGCCACCACCACCTCATTGACAACCCTTAAGTCTTGCACCAATTGGTAAGTACAAGCCTTTTTTTGGATAGGCAAAATAGTGGTGTTACAAGGAGAGAAAGTTGTGATAAAGACCTAAAAGTAGAAATTTTCTTATAAAGTGTTCAAGACCTATACAGGCTTCGGGCTTCAAGGGGTATTGTTTAACATGGGAATAACCCTGCTGTAGTTTGAGATAGACTATAACCAGCTGGGACATTCTGGCGTGGCCTGGGGAACCACTGTCCCAAAACTGTTGCAGGGATATTTGCCTCCAGTCCTGTTGATTTTGGCCTAAGACATCTGAATCTATAAGAGGCCTATGAGGCTGGGTTCCTCCTGAGAGTAGAAAGAAACCCACATTCACAGTTTAGAAAGCAAGTCACATGACAGAATATTGATAGGACAAGTAGAAATTACCAGAAATGAATGTTCAATGATCACATCGTCTTACAAACAAAGCAAAGGAAGAGTAAAGAATTGTTTGGTAGGGACCCTGGAGACTCTGGTGACCATACAGGATTGAGTACTCAGTTTTCCAGAGTAGGCGAGAAGGACAAAGTAGGCAGCCCCAGTATCAAAAAGAAAATTTACTGGCTTACCTGCCTTCATGATGGTTACCCTTGGCTCCAGTCTAGTTATAGTTATTAGGAGGCTGATGGGAGTGCGCTTCTTCATTGTTGTGTCATGATCCAGTCTAGAAACTGATTCCTCTCCTGGGACCATCCCATAGGACAGAGTACAGTCCAGTGACCTGTTTGATGGTATCATTGACAAGGAGGCTTGAGTGGCCTATCCTTATTGGGGCAATTCCTAGCCCAGTGCCCTTCCTGTTGGCAGATATGACACTGTTTGTGTGTACCAGAGGTAACCTACTTGAGATTTGCTATAAGTCCAGGACAATGAAAACTCTCCTCAAGTAGAGTACAGGTCATTTGCTCCCTGGTAACCCCAACTACAAAAAAAAAAAAAAAAAAAAAAAAAAAAATTAAGAGCATTTTTTGGAATGGCTGGATATTATAGAAACTGGAAACCTCGATTTAGAGAAATAGCAAAACCCTTATACGAAGCCTTTAAAGGGGATGAGAGAGAAGTCCTGATGTGGGGGAAAGAACAGGAGAAAGCCTTTCAAAACCTAAAAATCGAGCCTTAACCCATGTGCCAGCTTTGGGAATACCAAACCTAGACAAATCCTTTATAATATATGTTGATGTGAAAAAGAAAGTGTTTGTGGGAATTTGGGTACAAGAGTTTGGAGGGGAATTATGACTGGTAGGATATTTTTCTAAAAATTTAGACCCTGTATGCAGAGGCTGGCTCTATTGTTTGAGAGTGCTGGCTGCTGTGGCTCTCCTCCTAGAGGAAGTTCAAAAGTTGGTCCTTCCCAAGACTGTGAAGGTTTGGGCACCACATATTCTGGCCCCTCTTTTAACCAAATATGGACCAAATTGTCTCTCCAATAGCCAGGTGTTATGATATCAGGTCCTCTTAATAGAACACCCAGACATTACACTGGAAACTTGTGTGGCCTTAAATCTGGCCACACTCATTCTGGAAGAACCAGGAGAACATGGAACTTTTGATAGCAATTGTGAAGAATCAATGCTAACAGGGTTGGCAGAGAGAACAAACTTAAGGGATACCCCTCTGTTAGACCCAGACGACATTCGGTTTACTGATGGTAGTAGTATAGTGATAGACGGACATTGGAGAGCTGGGTATGCAGTGATCTCCCATACTCAAGTTCTTGAGAGTGGCCCCTTAACACTAAATACCTCAGCTGAAAAGGCTGAGCTTATAGCCCGAAAGCAGGCACTGGAACTGGCCAAGGATAAAATGATACAAATATACACTGACAGTAAATATGTCTTCATGTTTCTCCATGCACATGGCCAAATTTGGAAGGAGAGGGGGCTACTCTCAGCTAGAAAGTCTCCAATCAAACATAGAGAAAAAATTCAGAAACTTTTACACGCACTGTGTTTACCAACAGAAATCTCAGTCATGCCTTGTAGAGGACACGAGAAAGAGGGAGATATAGCACAGGTAAACAACAAAGATGATCAAGAGGCCAAGAGGGTGTCATGGGAAGAGGATTTTGTATCCATAGCATTATCAGTTTCACCTGCATCCTTAGAAGTTCAGGACAGACCAGTCTATTTCAAAGAGGAGGATTGGACCAAGGGAAGGGGATTCATCTTTACTCTCATGGAATGGTGCAGCAAGAGGAAAAGCCCTTCATTATTTCTAATATTTCTCAAAAGGTGGTCTCTAGCTTCCCCCAAGGCTTCCATGTGGGGACCAAGTCTTTAAAGATTCTTTTAGGAAATATGGTGATTATCCTGGGATTAGACAAATTGGTAAAATAAGTTACTGATTCGTACTACCGGTTTGTGCAAAATAAGCCACAAGGGGGAGCTCACCCACCTCGGTTGCTAGAGTTGGTACAGCAGCAACGTAGGTACCGGGGGAAGACTGGCAACTGGATTTCACTGTGAAGAATCAGCACAGAGGTTACAAATATCTTTGGTATTGGTAGACACCTTCTCAGGATGGGTCAAGGCATACCCAACCCATATAAAAAAGGCCACATAATTATATAAAATGTTGTTAAGTGATATCATACCTCACTTTGCTCTTCCCCTGAGCCTTCAGAGTGATAATGGATCAGCCTTTATATCCAAAGTAACCCCAGGGACTGACAACTGCCTTAGGAGTAGATTACCGCTTACACATCTCTTGGCAGCCTCAGGTATCTGGCAGAGTTGAGAGAACCAACCAAACTCTAAAATAGACCCTAGTTAAGCTGTGTCAGGAGACTAAGACAGATTGGGTCCAAAATCTTCCCATTGCTTTGATGTGGATTCGTGTCTCTCCCAGAGGGACACTAAAACTCAGTTCTTTTGAAATCTTATATGGCTGACCATTCCAAGTACAAGTTGTTAGGGAATGTGTTGAAGCTAGTTATCTTCTAAAACACATTATAGATCTGAGGAAAGTACAACAGTCATTGTTTGACTAGGGGCACAAGTCTTGCCTGGTCCACAGGAAGGGAAAATCATTTCCCCCATACAAGTGGGGGACTGGATCCTCCTTAAAGATTGGAAAGAAAGAGGACCTATCAGTCAGTTATAGTGCATGTGGAAAGGCCCATATCAGGTCTTGTTGTCTACCGCCACAGGACTCAAACCGAAGGGAATGGAGAGCTGTGCACATATCTTGAGAGCTAAACAGGTGGACACTCAGAGCCCAAACTCCAGCAAGGATGATGAAACCACAGATGCCTATGAGTGTGACCAAACTGACGGATCAAAGATTCTCTTGAACAAGGTGAAATAATTAAACCTCACAGGCTATGCCATCACAGATAGTAAAAAATCCCTACATGTATTTCCTGATCTTTCTTATGCTAGCCTTTGCTGGAGTCTCCTGCACATTAGATATATTGTACCATGAGGATTAATTCTATGCTTGCCTATTCCCCAGTATCCATAATTTTCAAATTTTTATTATGATTTTATTTTTTTCATCTTTCTACAACTTCTTTTTTTCACTATTACCAAGTATGACCTTATTGCTACCATTCCTGGGATCTTAAGTGGCCATTATCCTTTTAGTATTTGGCTCATACATTTTTAACCTTCTTACTAAGTTTGTATGTTTTTGAGACTTCAACATTTCTATGTGAAACTTATGCTAGCTCAGGGACTCAACCTCATATTTGAACAAGATAATATCACCACCCATGGAGCCACTGGATAAGGCCCAAGTAATTTCCACCTGTATCTCTTAAAAGAGGTCATGGAGCCATAAGAACATTGCCCTTATTCAGCTCAAAGCAGCCACAGATGAACCTTCAGCTCCAAGAACCAAAGATTTTCAGGCTTCATGTTTCTCAGGGAGAATGTTAGGCTGAGACTAAATCTGTAGGTAGCAGATACAGACCAGGAGGGCAGGCCCTAGGAGTGGAGAAGCTGGAGAGGATCTGCAGGAAAACACAGCTAACAGTCGCAAAGAGCAAGAACTTGACATTTTGAGGCATACACACCTGTGGAGCTGAAACTTGGTTATAAGAACTCCTGTCAGTCATGTAGATCAATCATCTGATAATATCCCACACCTTCCCTAAGCCCTCCTCCAGACCAGGCCAATAAAAGAAAACCACCTGTGAATCCTTAACATCTTTCTCCGCTCATGGAGACTGACTCATTCCTCTCTGGAACATACTCTCACTTTGTATAGTTCTCTTCTTTTCTGCAATAAAAGCTGTGTGGAATTTCTTCCTGTCTGTGATTACTCTGTTGCACCAGCCCTGCTTGTAAGTTTTCCAAGTGAGGGGTCAAAGAGCCAGGACAACAGTTCACCAAGAGGCCAGATCTGACATGCACCTCCACATTCTTCACCCCCAAAGGATCTTCAACATTTTTCAGGAGTGAAGGGCTATTTTGCTTTACTTTTTATTTTATATCTCTGGTGGTGATGTGCCTTTACTTACTCTCTAAGCCATCCATTTCCTGTGAAAAATGACCTTCTCTCAGTGGCTTAGGCTTTTGTTCTATAGAGGTGATAGACCAGAATGGAGTTTTGTGCCTTTATTGCATTGGCTTTGGTCTCTCTTTCTTTTCCTACACCACGGGCCATGCTTTTCTATGAACTCTCATGAAATCTCATCATGCCTCTAGTCTTTATTATGGGTACATAATGAGATCTAAGGAGAAGAGCCCAAATGTGTGTAACTGCACTGCATTCCAAGAGTTTTAAACTCTCATGTCAGTCTAAACTCTGCCAGTATAAAATTGTTAAAAATTTTAGCTGAATTATTTTCACTGGCTTGTATGAATTTGGCATCTATCCTAGGTAAACAAGAGCTACCGTCTCATTTTTTCCTTACAGGCACATATTATTCTTGGATTTCATCTTAATTGATTATCTTCTAATCTCAGCTGTCCAATGGGCTCAAGAAAAGTGGTCATTTTTCTATTTTCCAAAATATTTTTGTTATTAGAACAGGGTTGTTCTTTCTATCTTTTTACATCTTAAGTGAAAGCTAGTGGAGTCTCAAAGATGAAAAGCTCTATCTAATTCCATATGAACATAGTCTCTATTTTATCAAATTTGTTACTAATTTATGATGGAGAAGAAGTGAGCATTACTTATTTACTTCCAATTTTCGACACATATATAGACTAAAATCTCTGACAATTAAATATTTAATGAGAACAGTATGAAGACACTAAGGCATTTGTTTTGATCAGAGTCAGATAATTTAGGTGTTTTTAGTACCTGAATTGTTGAACAGGGAACAATATGGCTGATTAGAGGAAGCAAGTATATGTTTCTTCTCCAGAGAACAACTAGGATATCCGTCAAAAACTCATATTTTGAATAGATCATTGAAGGGAGAAAGAATGAAGACAACAGAGAGGCAACATGAGACATTGAGGGTCAAGCTAGAGGACAGGTGGCCTCTGTGAGTTTTCTGAGTTTTCCGAGTGCCTTGAGAGGCCCACCAACCAGGACCCAGGGAATTGGTAAGTAGGAGATCTTATGGGCCACCACTCTCCTTTGTGGAACCTTTGCAGTTTTGGCTAAAGAGGAACTCCTTGACACTCATAGGCCCCCCAAGTACTATGGGGCACTCAGGTAGATTTTTTACAGGCTTCTAAACCGTGGACATTAGTACCCAGAACTAATTTGGGTCCCTTCCCCCCATTCCCTGAACCTTGCCCTGAAGCTGATACTGCCTGGCCACCAGACCAGGGAGAGAGATGGGAACCACACAGTCTCCTGATCGACAGGGTTGAGATCCCCATCATAGATGTGAGCTGGAATGTGACCAAAGGGCTTTTGGACCAGGAGCTCCACACCTGCCAAACTTTTACCAAAGCTGTCCACATGGCTTATTCCACAGAAAGTGGCATCCTTACTCCCTGACTTCCCTGTACCAAACTGCAGTGAAACTCCAACTGCTGGTTTGAATTTCCCTCTAGCAGCTGGGAACCAGTCTGCTTCTTCTGGTCAGGGTCTGTACAGGGGGGCCTGCAAATGGATCTGTGGGCCTATTCCTATACTCCCAGGACTTGATTGTGTCATTCAGGGACAAGGAAAGGAGATTTGTGAACTGATCACCAATGGGGAGAAAGCCCACACAGACAGAACTGAGAAGAGAGTATGGAATGCATTTGTGCTGTGGCACAGGCATGGGATACCCTGTTCCCCTCAGAAGCAGCAGCCATGCTCTCTGTCTTGCCTAGTGATATTCCCACTCTGGTCTTGTTGTGCTGTCTCAGAGCAGTCACCTTTGGACTGCCCTGGCTGGTTTGGCCAAAAGACTGGGAGGGGAAATAACCTGAACCCTACTTCTGCCTGCTAGACTGTGGATTCTGAACTGCCCTGCTTCCAGAAGCATGTTATTTGGCATGGTATGAGCATCTCCACCCCTCCCCGGGCTTTCCCCAGCAGCCTGGAACCTAACCTTCTAGCTGTATGGGGATGGCACAAATGGCAGACTCTGGTGAGCCTGGATGCAGGATTGTCTCACCCAGCCCCTCCAGGCTTTTCCACCTGTCAGCCTTGGTGTAACAAATCACAAGAAGTGGCCCCCTGAGAATACAAAGGCCATGGCCAGTGCCTGGGATATCTGAATACTTCTTGTGATGGATGTGGGCCAGGCATAGGTGCAACAAACAACAATACATCTAGCTTTCTCCTGCCAGCACCACCTACAGGCAGGGAGGTCAAGTTGTACATTTGCTGATTCAACTATACAGGGCTCAGTTGGCTCTTAACTGCAAGTATCACTTACCGGTCTGGTGACAAATCTAGACATTCCAATATAATTATTTTTATTAGAAGTGAACAATTCAAGAGACTCCATCTCTTTTTTTCAACAGGAGGCAGGTTACCTAGTCACACATATAGTATATCACCACTACAGACTACAAATAATTAGCATTTGTGAAAACCACCACACCAAAGTTATCTACTGCTAAGAATTTTATCCAGAGCCTTGGCTATCTGAGTGTACACACAACCAAAGCCAAAGGTCTTTACCTAACATACACTATAGTCAAATCTTTAAGAAGGGGGGGTTCATCTAAACAAAAGGAAAGTGAAAAAATTAAAAAGGAAAGAAAGCAAAAAATAGAAGAAAAAGAAGTAAAAGCTTCTCCAGATGAGAAGGAATCAATGCAAGAATTCTGGCACTACCAAAAAACAAACCCCCCAGAGGGTCACACTACCACTCCAGCAAGGGACTGCATCCAAAAGAAAATTATTAAAATATCAGATGTGGAATTCAACATATGAGTCACAATTAAGGTCAATGGGATCAATCAGAAAGTTGAAAACCATCGCAAAGCAACCAAAAAGCAATTCAGACCATGAAAGAAAAATGAACTAAAGAAATAGATATTTAAAAAAAAATAATGAAACTTCTGGAATTGAAATACTCTTATAATCATTTAGGGAAGTACAAAATAGACTGGAAAGTTTTAATAACAGACTAGACCAATCAGAAGAAATAATTTCAGACCTTGAAGACAAGGTTTTTGAATTAACCCAGTCAGTAAAAAATAAAGAAAAAAGAATTTTTCAAAATGAACAAAGCCTTCAAGAAATATGTGATTAGGCAAAATGCCCAAATATAAAAATTGTAGGTATTTCTGAGCAAGAAAGCATGAAAACAAGCAAAAAGCATGAAAAATTTATTTGAGTGAATAATGAAGGGAAAAATCCCTGATCTTGCTAGAGACATAAACATCCAGATACAAGAAGGTCTTTAAACTCCTGGAAGACTTGTTGCAAATAGGACATCTTCAAGGCCCATAGTCATCAGACTTGCCAAAGTCAAAGTGAATGAGAAAATCATACAAGATGTGAGCCAAGAGAGTCAAGTAATTCACAATGAAAACCCGTCAGACTAACCTCAGACTTCTCAGCAGAAATCCTACAAGATTGAAAGGATAGGGGATCTATCTTCGGTCTTGTTAAACAGAATAACTGTTAGCCAAGAATTTTGTATTCTGCAAAATTATGAAGGAGAAAAATGAAAGAGAAAAAATGTCTTTTCTATATAAGCAAAAACTAAGGGAATTTGTCACCACTAGCCCTGCCCTTCAAGAAATGCTTTAAAGTGCTCTAAACATCAAACAGAACACTTGATACTATGTTTTTACAGTTGTAAAAACACCTGAAAAGGAAAAACTCATAGCTCTTATCAAACAGTTAGATAAGGGAGAATACATACTAACTAGGTAAAAATTAACATGATGACTGAAACTATATCTCAAATATCAACATTAACATTAAATATAAATGATCTAAATGCCCCAGTTAAACGATATTTATTGATTGACAGAATGCATTAAAAAATACAGCCAAAATATGTGCAGCCTCCAAGAAACCGATTTATTTATTTATTTATTTATTTATTTCAGCATAATATGAGGGTACAGATGTTTAGATTACGTGTGTTGCCTTTCCCCCACCCCCCAGTCCAGGTTTCAACTTATGAAGATTCTCATAGATTCAATATAAAGGGGTGGAAAAAAAAATTTCACACAAATAGAAACCAAAAATGATCAAGACTAGCTATTCTTATATAAGATAGAATAGACTTTGAATCAATAACAAAAAAGACAAAGATGGTCATTATATAATGATAAAGGGATCGATTGAACAAGAAGATATTATAATCCTAAGTACATATACATGGAACACTAGAGCTACCAGACTCATAAGACAAATACTACTATACCTAAGAAAAGAAATAAACAGAAACATAATATTAGTGGGGGACTTCAACACTCCACTGACAGAACTAGACATTTCATCAAGGAAGAAAATCTACAAAGAAACACTGGATTTAAATGGGATTCTAGAACAAATGGATCTAATGGACATTTACAAAACATTTACCCCAAAACTGCAATAATATATATTATTCTCATTATCACATGGAACATTTTCCCAGATAGATTATATATTAGGCCACAAAGCAAGTCTCAGCAAATTTTAAAAAATTAAAATTATACCATGTGTCTTCTCAAATCACAGTGGAATAAAACTAGAAATCAATTCCAAGAGGAATTCTCAAAAAACCACAAATACATAGAAAGTAAACAAATGATCCTTGGATCATGATGAAATCAAGGTGGAAACAGAAAAAAATTCAAATTAAATGACAACTCAATGACAATAGCAACACAAGCTACCAACACCTCTTGCATAACAAAAACAGTTCTAAGAGTGAACTTCATACCACTATATGCCTACAGCAAAAAAACATAAAGATCATAAATTAACAACCTAATGCTACACCTCAAGAAAATAGAAAATGAGAATAAACCGAACCCACAGCTCGTAGAAGAAAAGAAATAAGAAAGATCAGAGAAGAACTAAATGAAATGGAAACAAAGAAAATGAACAAATAAAAAAGATCAATGAAATGAAAAATTTGTTCTTTGAAAAGATAAACAAAATCTATCTTTTAGTGCCCAGATTGCTAGTAGGCACATTGCTTCTCAACTAATGAATAAGATAAAATAACAAAACATAACATAAAGACTGATATGCACACCCATATTCATATTCTTCCTTCGAATCTCTCTCTAAAGAAAAATTATGCTTCATAATTTTGAAACCTAAAGCCTTAGTTAGAACATTTAATCCTACTTCTTTGGGACTATATTTAATTTCACACTCTACTACTTCCTTTCCATCTGTCTATAAACATGGCAAGGGCTCTTTGTTTCTAGAAACGTCCCTTGTCCCTGCTGTCATGTAAAGTGGCTGACTGTTTCTCTGCATAGAACACAGGCCAGTTCCTTCACACCAGTGTAAGAGTAGGATCAAGTCAGAAAACACTTAAAACAGAAGTGAATGGTTTCCTTCTCCTGATTTTGAGGAGAAATTTTGAGAAATCATTTTTGCTTATTTATTTATTTTTATATCAGCCTATTACAAGGGTACAAATGTTTAGGTTACCTATATTGCCTTTGCTCCAACTGAGTCAGAGCTTCAAGCATGTCCATCCCCCAGAGTTTGTGCACCGCTTTCATTAGATGTCAATATACTCATCCCCACCTCCCCCTCCTACTTGCCAAAAACTCAATGAATCTTACTACTATATGTGCACTTAAGTGTTCATCAATTAATACCAATTTGGTGGTAAGTACATGTGGTGCTTGTTTTTCCATTCTTGTGATACTTCACATAGTAGAATGGGCTCCAGTTCTATCCAGAATAATACAAGAGGTGCTAGATCACCATTATTTTTTGTGGCTGAGTAGAGCTCCATAGTATACGTACACCACATTTCACTAATCCACTCATGTATTGATGGGCGCTTGGGTTGTTTCCATATCTTTGCAATTGTGAATTGTGTTCTTATGAACATTCTAGTGCAGATGACTTTTTTATAGAATGTCTTTTTTTCCTTCGGGTAGATGCTGAGTAATGGGATTGCTGGATCAAATGATAATTCTACTTGCAGCTCTTTGCTTTGGTTCTCAGCGTGACTGCTGTTGGCATATAGGAATGCTACTGATTTCTGTACATTGATTCTGTAACCTGAGACTTTGCTGAATTTACTTATCAATTCCAGTAGGCTCATGGCAGAATCTTTGAGGTTTTCTAGATATAAGATGATAGTGTAACCAAAGTGCTATAGTTTAACTTCTTCTGCCCACAATTGGATGTGCTTGATTTCCTTCTATTGTCTTATTGCTCTGGATAGGACTTCTAGCACTGTGTTGAATAGAAGTGGTGATAGAGGGCAACCTTGTCTGTTCCAATTATTAGTGGGAATGCTCTCAATTTTTCCCCCTTCAGTATGATGTTGGCTGGAGTTTTTCATATATGGCTTTTATCATTTTAGGTAAGTCCCATCTATGCCTATTTTGTTAAGCATTCTTTTCACAATTGGGTGCTGAATTTTGTTGAATGCTTTTTACGCATCTATTGAGAGGATCATATGATTTTTTTTTTTTTACTTCTATTTATGTGATGAATTGCGTCTTTAGATTTGTGTATGTTGAACCATTGCTGCCTCTCTGGGTCAAAGCCCATTTGGTCATGATGGATTATTTTTTGGACAAGCAGCTGAATTTGGTTTACTAGGATTTTGTTGAGAATTTTTGCATCTATATTCATGAGAGATAATGGTCTATAATTTTCTTTTTTTGTTGCATCCCTTCCTGGTTTTTGTATCAGAGGGATGTTGGCTTCATAAAATGGGTTGAGGAAGCTTCCTTCCTTCTCAATATTGTGGAATAATTTCTGCAGGATAAGCACCAGTTCTTTGTAGGCTGGTAAAATTTGGTGTGAAACCATCTGATCCAGGATTTTTTTTTTAGGAAGGATTTTTTTTGCTGTTTCAATTTCGGTACTTGATATTGTTCTGTTCAGGAATTCTATTTCTTCCTTATTGAGCCTAGGGAGGCTGTGTGCTTCCAAGAATTTGTACATTTCCTCCACATTTTCAAGTTTATGGGCATAGAAATTTTTATAGTATTCATGGATGATATTTTGTGTTTCCATGGTATCGGTTGTAATTTCTCCTTTTTCATTCCTGTTTGAGCTTATCAGAGTTCTGTCTTTTATTCTTCTGGTTAATTTAGCAAAAGACATGTCAATTTTGTTTATTTTTTCAAAGAGTCAACTTTTGTTTTATTAATGTTCTGTATAGTTTTTTTGTTATCAATTTCATTTAGTTAGGCTCTGATCTTTCTTATTTGTTTTCTTCTACTGGGTTTGGGGTTGGTGTGCTCATTCTTTTGCAGTTTTTTGAGATCATTAATTAGACTGTTGATTAGTAATCTTTCTGTCTTTTGAATGTAGGCATTTATGGATGTAAATTTTCCTCTCAGGACTACTTTAGCTGTGTCCCACAGATTTTGATAACTTGTTTCTCCTTTATCATTTAGCTCAAAGTATCTTTTGATTTCCATCTTAATTTCCTCCTTAACCCAATAATCATTCAGCAAAAGATTGTTTAGTTTGCCTGACTTTGTGTAGAGATGAAAGTTTTTGTTGGAGTTGATTTCTAATTTTATTTCATTGTGGTCTGAGAAGATGCATGGTATAATTTCTATTTTTTTTTGAATTTGTTGAGACATGCTTTTTGACCTAGGATATCGTCAATCTTAGAGAATGTCCCATTAGCTGATGAGAAAAACGTATATTCAGTAGTTTTGGCTAGAATGTTCTGTAATTGTCAGTCATTCCCATTTGTTTTACAGTTCTTTTGAAGTCCGTTGTTTCTTTGTTTATTTTCTGTTTGGAGAATATGTGGTGTTCTGTCAGAGGGATGTTGAAGTCCCTAGATATTACAGTGTTGCTGTTTATCATTTTGTTTAGATCAAGTAGGATTTGCTTTATGAATCTGGGTGCATTTGAATTAGGTACATAAATATTTAGAATTGTTCTATCTTCTTGTTGAATTGTACCATTATATAGTGACCATTCACCATTATATAGTGTCCATCATTGCCTTTTGTTGATTTGAAGACTATGTTACCTGAAATCAGAAGTGTTACACCAGCTTACTTTTGGTTTCCATTTGCATGAAATGTTGTTTTCCATCCCTTCACCTTGATTCAGAATGCATCCTTGTGGGTTAGATGTGTTTCCTGAAGACAGCAGATACTTGGCTTGTATATATTTACCCATTCAGCCAGCCTTTGTCTCTTTAATGGACAGTTCAAGCCATTCACACTTATTGAAAGAATTGATAAGTGGGGCATATTTTTGTTCATCCTGTTTAGTTGAACTTTGCTGCTCTGTTTTTGCTCTTGAACCATTGTGATATCTTGCCTTTGACCTTTAGTTTTTGGAGTATTTACACTGATGAGTGTCTATTGAGTCGATCTGTGTGTAATGCTGTTTTGAGCACATCCATGTCTTTTCTTGATGAATTCCCTCAGTCTTTGCTTGTTAGAGAAGCTTTTCAGTTCTCCTTTGTATAAGAAACTTAGTTTTGTAGGATACAATATTCTAGGCTGGGCATTTGAGAAGTCTGCAGTTAGTCTGACGGGTTTTCCTTTCTAGGTTACCTTCTGCTTTCACCTTACAGCTTAAACTAGGGCCTCTTTCATGTTTATTTTGCCCAGTGTGATGACTATGTGTTGTGGTTTCTTCCTGTTTGTAATGAATCTCCGAGGAGTTCTTTGAGATTCTTGTACCTGGATATTTAGATTTCTAGCAAGACCAGGGAAATTTTCATTCATTGCATGCTCAAATAGTTTATCCAACACTTGTGTATTTTCTTCTTCATCCTCAGGGATGCCTGTGATTCTTATGTTAGGCCTCCTCACATAATCCCACATTTTTTGTAGGCTTTTTCCTTTTCTCTTATTTCTCTGCTCTATGTCTGCAATTGATTTGTTTAATTGAAAGGTGTTATCGTCAATCCCTGAGATTTTTTTTTCTACTTGATTTATTCTATTCTCGAATCTTTCCACTGTATTTTGTAATTCCTTGAATAAATTCTTCACTTCCAGTAGGTCTGTTTGATTTTTTTTTAATATTTTGATTTCTTTAGTGAAGTTTTCTTCCATGTCCTTGATTTGTGTGTGTGTGTGTTTGTGTGTGTGTGTGTGTGTGTGTGTGTGTGTGTGTGGTGTGTGTGTGGTTTCTTCTTGTTGGGTATCCATTTTCTCTTGCATTTCATTGAGTTTTCTAACAATCCATATTCTAAATTCTTCTTATGTCATTTCAGTGTTCCAAATTTGGTTGGTATCTATTGCTAGACAGCTGGTGTTCCCTTTTGGTGGTATCCTTTCAGTTTGATTCTTCATACTTATGGAGTTTGTTCACTGATTCCTTCCCATCTGGAGCTTCTGTTGCTTCTTTGGATTTTCGTTTAGATCCATTTTGTTCTTTTTGAAGAATGTAAATGTCAGAACAATTTGAATGCTTCTTAAATATTTATTTTGATTTGAAAATATTAAAAGTAGGCTCTTCATCTTGGTGTTTGTAAAATAAAATGTACAAAGTTCTTCCCAACTTCAGCCAGATTTACACTGCATAAAAGTTTATGATGAAATGTGTACGAATGGTATCACCACATATTAAACCAAATCCAAGCAATCAGTCTCAAAAAGAAGGCCAAACTTAACTCTAGAAATGCCTATCCTCAATCTTTCTTTTTTTCAAGTGCTATTTTGGTCCCCTGGAACCAGTCATCAGCTCAAAAATCAATTAGAATCTTGATTTGAGTTCATTAATTTTTTTTTCTTTTTCTCTTTTTCTTTTACCTTGCTTTTCTCTCTGGTAAAATGGCAGATAGGCAGCAATTCTTTGAAATGACCACCAAAATGCCAGATTGTAGAGGTCATTACTGTGGATGTCTACAGCCTAACTGCTGTTGTCCTCTAATTTTCTGCCCCTCTATCCTCATCAACAGATAACCTCTACAATTAATCTTGACGAGAATCATCTACTTACACCTAGAGTATCAACAATTTGTTGTCAGTTATTTTGAGTGGACATGAAGTAAAAATGGAGGATCAGACTGTCTCTTAATCAGATTTTTAATTAATATTTATTTTGGTCCCACTGATTACTCTTGAGTTTCTCTTTATCTGGGCATTTTATGACCTAAGTCTCTCTAAGTATCAACAGAGCTGAACTTTCTCAACTTTAGCCATTATCCGTAAGAAGAAAAAAAAATTCCAGATCTCATAAGTTAATACTACTCTAACTTATTTGTATAATTTCTCATTCATTAATCAATAATGCCCTCAATTAACCTATTTTTTGAGGTATTATTTTTTCAGATTTTATTGATTTATCATTTACTTTTATGTTAATGGCTTTTTAAGAGCAAGAAGGGGTTTTAAAAAGTTTTTAGTTTATTTTTTAATTTTGAGCCACAAATGCCTTCACATGCATAAATTGTCTTGAATTCTTAATATCAATACAAAATGTGGGAGATTAGAATAATCATGCAAACACTTGATATTTTCAAAGGGCCCAGGCAGAAGAAATATTAAAATGCTTTGATGCTTGGTGAGCACTTTTTCTGTCTTTATAGAATTGTCAATTTTATTTTTAGTGGATAACAATGAGTATATTTGCACTGACAACATTCATTATACTTAGATCAGAGCAAACAATTTAGGGCTTAATGGCCTAAATCTACTGCCAAGTTTTCTTTATCTCTTTTCTTCCTTTATAATGTTAATATTTGTTATTATTATTATTATATTTTGTTATGGAAGCCTGCAGATTAATACAATGATAGATTAAAAAAAAGCTTTTGATATTTTTGGAAAATTTTATTGCAGAGTATGTTTGAAAAGCATTTACACTCCCATCAGATGTGTATGGAAGGGCTTCATTTCTCTGCCTCTTTGCCAACACAGATTATTAATATTAAAAACACAAATCTTGACTTTACAGAAAAAATATGCTTTGTTTTCTAAAATATTTCAACTTTAAAGTGAATAAATTTCAAAATCACTAACTTTATTTATGTAGTATCTTAACAGTAATGGACTCTTCATTAGGAAAGGAGGTAAATGGACAGGAATTGTCCTCTCTCTATTTAATTACAGTGTACTTCTCTGAGCATGGAAAGGCATTTGGTTTATGTATGATATGAATCCACAGGTTTTAGGGGAGTTGTGAATCTTTCCATTTCACCAATATTTTTCTGTAGTGATTTGACTGAAGAGATATATTGTCAGGGCCTGTGAGTGCTTATACACATATTTTCAAATATATCCTTGTAAATATTAAAAACAACCTTTGAAGTCTATTTTAGTCATGACATTTAATAAATATTAGTATATTATTAATAATTTCCCATTGCCCACTAACATTGCAAATTTAGCCTGACTGGCTTTCCCATTTATTATATAATAAAATATAATCCTAGCTTCTTTCTGTTTTACACTTTCCTGATTATTTGCCCATTTTTGCCACAAGCCTCAAATTGTTAAACTTTCCCTGACAGCATATTGAACGAAAATGGGGATTGAATGTTACAATTTCCAACCCTCTATTTTAGAAAACATTTTGATAATGTGAACTGTCTTGAAGTAATATATATTTGGTCATAGTACTTACCTTGTTTTTATCTCTCAAAATAAGGTACATTTTTCCTGCCAGAATCACCCATTAGATAGTGCAAGCCATTGACAGAATTAAAAAAAAAAACAAAAAAACATTTTCATTAAAAATAAGTAGAATTTAAAAAAAAAAGACTGAAATTTATGAGAAAGTCGAACAAAAAATGCAAGCAGAAGAAGTCATCCAGGTTGTTTTATGATATATAATTAAGTTACGCGAGCTCTGGGTAATTGATTTATTGGGAGACTATAGGAATCATTGTGCTCTAGCTTTCCTCCTCCTACTCAAATAATTAATACTCTGAAACAGAAGCAGGACACTGTGATGATGAATTCAAATATTTTCTTATTGTTAAGAAATCTATTATAGCATAAAAATAATGAACAAAACCTGTAACTGAATTTTTCTTTTTATTGTATATAAGCAAGTAGTTGCACTTTCAACTAAAAGAGAAATGACGTGTAATTGTCACATCATTAGCTTGTAAAATATGTTTTCCTCTAAAATAGAGGTATTCTGTGTAAAATTCTTCAAATATTGGCAGTTGTTATGCTTTCAATACTCATATGCTAAAATAGTGTTTGATTGACACCTGTAATTAGGTTTTCCACTTTTTACATTTGAGTATAATTTGGCTGTATATTGTCTAATCTGATACAGTTTAGACAGTGAAAATAATTTTATGTGTTTAAGTAGCTAAGTTGTTTAAACCACCAACCTAATAAGGTTAAGCTCAAGTTCATTTAGAAACTGCAGTTCCTGACCCCCATAAAAATGTTTCCCTGTGCACAAAGGTAATAGACAATGAAGCATGTACATATTTTCCAAATTTATAGCATCTACTAGAAAAATAGTTCTGATGATATTTTTTATGAAAATGAAAAAAATATCACTTTTAAAGACTAAGATCATAATGATGATCAATTGTGCCACTCTATATATTGCTATAATATTAAAAGATAATTAATTGATAATTTTCCCCCTTCATTATTTTGTTTTTTCTCATTGCAAGAAGATAACTTTTTCTGCCACTGTTCTTTCTAGACATTTGAGCATTTAGGACACTTTCAGAAGTTTTTATTGTATTCCTAAAGCTTACTATAGGAAATTTTATTGAAAGATTAAGTTTAATGCATTTTACGGGGATGGAGGAGAATGCAAGTGTAAGGAAACCCAATGTCTAAAAATAAACTGATATTTGAATGCATGAAAGATATCAAGAACAGAAACAAAGGTCATTGGAAGAACTCAAACAGATTTTTATAAATACAGTGAGGAACCTGCATCAGACACCTGGGGAGACTGAATTCCGGACACTCAGCTATGAGCCCTGGTGGCATGTTTTCTTTGCCTTGCCAAACATGAGAACAACAGAACTGATTGGAGAGTCACCTGGATTCTAAAATACTCATTTAAGCAGCAGGAATGAAAGAATTCAGTCAGAAGCCTTTCATCTCATTAAAAAATATATCAAGTGTTTATCATGCATCACAACAGTAAGAAAGAGGGACAAAAATTTCCTGCTGTCTTCCTAAACGGCTAAGGATAGACGATAAACCAAACAGTAAACTATGTAGTGTATTTGAAGATTATAAACCCTAAAAAGTGAAAGATAAAAAGAGTAAAAAGTGATAGGGAAGATAGGGGTGGGATATTGGCACTTTAATAAATTGGTAAGAGACAGTTTCATTGAGGTAACATGTAAGAGAAGAGTTGAAGGAAATGAAAGTAAGCAGTCATGCAAGTATCTGGGACCAGATGTTTCCAGGCAGAGAGAACATTAAGTACAATATCACTTCATCAGGGGCTTCCCTGGTAGATTTGGGGAATAGATAGGAGGACTACTTGCCTACATATCAGTACCTAAGGAGGCAAGGAGAGAGTGATAGAAGGTAAGGCTGGGCAGGTAACTGAGTGCCAATTTGTCTGGGGACTCATAGCCTTTCCAAGAGATTCTGTTGCAACATTTGGAAGGAATGATGGTTGCAATGACTGAGATTGAATTTCAAGCTAGCCTAGAAGGAATACTGGAAATCTCCTTGAATTTCATTTGGGATCTAAGATGGGACCATCAAAGCTTTGGGAAACAAAAATAAAATGTTACAAGTATTGTTAATGTCCACTGCACAGTTTTCCTGTCGTTATACCCCTGCACTCTCCTCCCAGGAAGTAACCATATCCTGAATTTAGTGTTTATCATTTCTTTAGATTTTAAAATTATGGAGAGACACCCTGTGTCTCTCTCCCCAACGTAGAGTATCCCTGTCATTTCTCTGTCGATTCACTGTGCTCTCTTTGAGATGATCCATCTGCAGGTGAACCTCTACATACAACCTTTCATCCTCTCCTTGAAAGCAACAAGTGCAGGTTGCTTCTAGTCTGCCATCTTGCCCAACCCCAACCTGCGACATTTTGATACATACATAAAATGTAGAACGATTGAATGTAGGTAATTGGAATATCCATCCCCTCAAATATTTATCATTTCTTTGTGTTGGAAATGTTCAAAATCTTCTCTTCTAGCTATTTTGAAATATGCAACTATTTCAAATAGTTATTGTTAACTATTGTCACCATATTTTGCTACCAAACACTAGATCTTATTCTTTCTAACTAACTGTACTTTTGTGACCATTAAGCAAGCCCTCTTCCTTCCTGCCTCTCTCCCACCCTTCCTAGCCTCTGGTAACCATGATAGCTATAATGTATTCATTTTAAATTGTTTCCTAGGATTCCATTTTCTGAACATACCACAGCTTATTTACACATATCTCCATTAAGGGACATTTAAATTATTTCCAATTTTTCTCCATTATAAATAATGCTGGTATGAACATTTTTGCATTTTTCTATCATCTTTTTATTCATATGTATAAGCGTTCCTTTAAGATATGTATCCAACATTGTAATTGTTGGGCCATAGGGGTATGTGCATTTATTTTAAAACATACTAAATCAAATTATACATTTTTCTATATATTTGTTGCACCAATATCATCCACATTCTAGAATAGATTCATTTTTCCAAGTCAGTGTTTACAAATTGGTTCAAGATTTCAACTGAAACAGGTAATATAACAATTTCTTGAACCGTCCTGTGCTTGGGTAGGCCCTTGACTATTAAATGTGTTCCAGGCTTTCAATATGTCATTTTGAAAACCCAAAAAGAAAATCTGTTTTTTCATATTTCCATACTTTTGGCAATAGTTGATTTTTTTTTTAACCTCTCTGCTTTTGTGAGATTCTAGATACCCATTTTATGAGTGTATGCTATATTATCTGGAATTCCTTAGTTTTTATATCAGTATACTCCATCCCCCTGAAATCTAATTAGTCCCATGATGTGTGGCTACATGATGCTTGGCTATATTTTGAAATATTTCTCAGGTGATTTTAAATATAATTTCCTTCTGATGAACTCCTGGTTTATCAATTTATCTGTCTCCTTTGTTCCTCTTTTGGCTGAGAATATATATATTTTTGTGGGGTCATTATGTTTTATTAGTTTTCTTTTGCCCATTTTTAAATTACTTCTGTTCAGGATCACCTATTTGATCAAACCATTGTGCATATTCAGTGTCTGATTTTAGTCAAATGCCAGTCCTTTAATAGATTATATGATATTTGTAGAAAGAGTATTTCTTTTTTCTTTGTACTATGCATGTCCCTTTTAGTGACTGCTAATTTTATATGTCAAATAAAACCTAAACTATTATATCAGGAAATTTTATTTTTCTTGGAGAGTTAGATCAGAATAAATCTACACCCACGTTATCCAAGATGGTAAAGGAGTCTGAGTGATCTAAAATTGTTTCCTAAAATTTGTTAGATATCTGAAGAAAGTGATATTTCAAAAGCTGTTTAAATATTCAAGACTAAACCTAACTTGGAAAGATTTGTGATAGTGATCATATTTCTTGAAAGGTTCAAAATCAGGAAGGTTTGCAATAAATTAATAAACAAACTGTTAAGTCAGATGTGCTTGAGATGATGGTCTGAGAAAGGGAGAAAATCAAGGAACAGATAGACCTAGAGAACCTGGTTAAATCGGACTGACAGGATCATTAAATAGAGGACATTAAAATCACTCTGGAAAGGAGTTAGTAAGTAAAGTTGAGATACAATTTAAAATCTGCTTTACTTTCCTTCTAATAAGTGTATAAAAATCAATTTCAATGAATAAAGAGAATGCATCCTAATAACACTTTCCGGAAAACCCCTATCATCGTAACCAGAATTGTTCTAATTTTTAATGCCAGTGTAGTGACAGGAACTGAGATAAAAAAAATCAATTGTGGAAATTTTAATGAATATTTACAGCCAAGTATTAGACAGTCTAAGCAGACTTCTGGTTTCGAATATTCACTGGTACTGTAGTCAATAGATAGATTACAATGGGAGCGACCTACTGAATGCCATGTGCATATTTTGTGCCATCATTTTCTTCCCTGGGTGTTAAGTGGGAGGCTTTGTCAGAATATGAGTTACATGCATTTCTATGAGGACTATAGATGGTTTCAAATCCAGTTGACAAGCAATAGAACCTACTTTCTTGATATGAATTAAAACCTAATAAGCTAATCACTAATTTTCACTAAATAACTGTTTTACTAATAAATAAAAATTCTCAGAGCAACAGACACAATGAATAATATCAGTAAATGAAATGTCTTTTAAAATGTCTAGCTTTATTTTTTCTCATTTTGTTAAAAAAATTGTTTCTCATTGACATACATTTACCCAGTCTTGTGATGACAAGAGTATATATTATCTTATATATTATTTTTTGTGCACAAAATCTTTCAAATGTTTTTTGGATCTTCATATTTATATAATAAAATATTGATATCTATGAAGATAATAATTAATATTAATTTTTGTTATGATTTTTAAATGCTAGTTCCATCAAATGCATTGTAAGCACAAGTCACAAGTGTATATTTTATAGTTCTAAAGGTCCAAAATTTAAAATGAATCATATGGGGCTAAAATCAAGGTGTCATCAGGGTTGTATTCTTTTATAGGCTCCAGGAGAGAGCATATTTCCTTGTCTTTAATTTTTTTCATTATTTTTTAGGATTATATTTTTTTAGAACAGTTTTAGATTCATAACAAAATTAAGAGGAAGGTACAGAGATCTCCCATAAACCCTTTTCAAGTATTATCTTTTATTTTATAATAAATGGCCCTGTAATTTTTTCTTTAATGACTGGTTATTTTCATATCACATAATTTTGTTTCAATTGTAATTCTCAAAAAATTAGTTCTTGCACCCTTTGGCAATTTGATTGATGGTGTCTGTTTTTCTTCATTCAAATTCAAGGTGTCCACTGGATTTGAAAACAAAGAGGAAATCTCAGGATCAAAAGACTGTAAAGAGTAAGGCAAAAAAGAAAATGAAAAGACAAAAAAATTAAATGGGAGAAAACATATCCAATACATTTATCTGAAAAAAAGACTTTTAGCCAGAAAATAATTACTCCTACAAATCACTAACAAAAGCACAACAATCCAACTTTTTGAAAAGGGCAAAAAAATCGAACAGACACTTTACAGAAAAGAAATACAAGTGACCTGTAAATACATGAAAAGGTATTCACCATCATTAGTCATCAGGAAAACACAAATCAGAACTATAGTAAGACACAATTTCATAGCCACCCAAATCACTAAAAATGAAAAGAAAAAAAAAAAAGAGTAAGGCCCAAAAGAAAAGACCCACATGTTATTGGCTAGAGATTCAATTGCTAAGTCAGTTTGATAATTCTTTTAAGGAGCTGGGTTGTGAAAAGAACACAGAAGAAGAGAGTTATGAATAAGTAGTGTGAGGGGTGCAAAGGAATAGTTTGGGAGGAGCTGCTTGTCTGTGGTTGGTTGGTTAACATTGGTTTAGTTTAGTTTACCCTTTTAGTAAAAATTGTATTTCAGTTTTTTGTTTCAGTGTAGTTTTTTTTTAAATTTTTTTTATTATTATTTCAGGGTATTATGAGGGTACAAACATTAAGATTACGTTATATGTCTTTGCCTCACCCAAGCGAGGGTTAGAGGCGCGCCCTTCCCCTCTACAATGCTCCCCGTGTCCTTTAGTTGCGGGTTTACCCCCCGGCCCCTCCCCCTAATCCCTCCAGAATATTCCTATCATATGAGCATCCTGGTGTTCAACAGTTAGTATCAATGGATTATTAAAATTTGGTATATGTATACAATGGAATATTGCTCAATTATAAGAAACGACAGTGATCTAGCACCTCTTATATTTTCCTGGATTGAACTTGAGCCCATTATCCGAAGTGAGGTAATCAAAAGATCAGAAGAATGGGCTCCACTTGTACTTACCATCAAACTGGTACTAACTGTTGAACACTAGGGTGCCCACATGGCAGTAATACTCTCCAGGGATTAGGGGGATGGGTGGGGGGTAAACCCACAACTAAAGGACACGCCTCTAACCCTCACTAGGGTGAGGCAAAGAAATAAAATGTAACCATAATGTTTGTACCCTCATAATACCCTGAAATAAAAACAAAAAAAACCCAAAAAACTCCAGGCAACTTTCCCTGAGTGGCCTAGCATTTCCTTCCTTCCTCTGTGTGCCATGGTCATTCCCTCCTTCTCTCTCTCTCTTTCTGAGAAAAATAAATAAACTTTTACTTCTGTATATCCTAACCACTGTATGAAAGGATCACACCCTTTCAGTCTCAAACTCTTGACCTCAAGTGATCCTCCTGCCTCGGCCTCCCAAAGTGCTGGCATTACAGGTGTGAGCCACTGTGCCCAGCTCCCACTACTATTTTGAAAACTTTTTCTTCCATTGTGATCATATGTCTATATGTATGTGTTTTGTGTCCCTGTATGTGTGTACAGCATAAAATCTGCCATTTAACCATTAAAAAAAAAACAAAAGATGAATGTTTATGCAGAATATTTTTAAACATATAAAAATATTCCTAGAATGAATACATGACTTCAGCAAGGTTGCATGATACAACATTATCATACAAAAAAATCAGCTGCATTTCTGTGTTATGAACAATTGGAATTCAAAAAAAAATTCAAATATCACTTAGAATAGCTCCAAAAATATTAAATATTTAGGTTTAAACTTAACATCATGTATATGATCTTTATTCTGAAAACTATAAAACACTGATGAAAGGAACCAAAAAAGACCTCATTAAATGGCGGTATACCATAAACAATTAAAGCTATAGATTCAATAAATCTCAATCAAAATCCCAGGATTTTTTTGTAGATATTCACAAGTTGATTCTAAAATAAATAAGAAAAAGCAAAGCAATATGAATAGCCAAAGAACAAAGTTGGAGAACTCACAATAATTTATTTCAAGACTCATTTCAAAGCTATAGCAATCAAGAGAATGTGTTATTGGTGAAAGGACAGACACAAAGGCTGATGGAAAAGAATAGAGAGCCTAGAAATAGACCCTCAAAAATATCATTAACTAATTTTTGACAAGATGAAAAAGCAATTCAATGGAAAAAGGATAGGTTTTTTTTTTTTTTAATAAATGGTGTTAGAGCAGTTGGACATCCATATCCAAAAGACTGAAACTTTACCTAACCCCACAACTTATCTGAAAATTAATTCAAAATGGATCATAATCCTAAATATAAAATGTAAAACTGTAATACTTCTAGAAGAAAATATAGGAGAAAATAATTGACCTGAGGTAAGGCAAAGAGCTTTTAGCTAAAACACCAAAAGTAATATCCATAAAAGAAAAAAATATAAACTGGACTTCAATAAAACTAAAAATTTTATTCTTCAAAAGACTGCTCAGAAAATGAAAACACAGCCACAGACTTGCAAATCACATTTCTGTCAAAGGACTTGTATCAAGAATACATAAAGAACTCTCAAAACCCAACAATAAGAAAACAAACAATGCAATTTAAAAATGGAGAAAAGATCTGGACATCTCACCAAAGAAGATATATGTATGGCAAATGAACATTTGAAAACATGGTCAACATCCTTAATTAGGAAAATGCAAATTAAAGCCATACTTACATGCTAATACACACCTAATAGAAGGGCTGAATTTTTAAAAACTGTCAATATCAAGTGCTGACAAGGATGTTTAGCAACTAGAGCTCTCATATGTTGTTGATGGAAATGCTTGAAAAATAATTTGGTGGCTTCTTACAAAGTTAAATGTACACCTACCATATGACTTGCTAATTCCACTTCTAGGTATTTACCCAAGAGAAATGAAAACTTGTGTTCACCCAAAGGTGTAACTGAATGTTTACAGCAGCTTTACTCTTAATCGCCAAAAGTTGGAAATAACCCAAATGTCCTTTAAATGATGAATGGTTATATAAACTGCAGTCTTTTTATATCATATATTAATATATTTTTATACATCAGAATTTATTTCTGGTTTATTACATTGATCTTTCTTTGCTTACACCATCACAAAAAAGTTTTAATAACTGCAGCTTTATAATGTGTTCCACTAATATATTGTTCTTCTTTACATTTTCTTTCAGTTGTTCACAGTTATTTATGTTTCCATCTGAACTTCGTTGCCACATTCCCTCCAAAAATATTCCTATATTAATTTCCCCAGTAATTCTACTTATCTGAAAAATTAATGTAGCAAGAACTGGCAGCTTTACAATATTCAATTTTCTCATCTATGAGCATTGGTATACCTCTCCATTTATTCAGTCTTTTTTAATGTCATTCAGTGCAATTTTTTTTTTTTTTTTTTTTTGAGACAGAGTCTTGCTCTGTTGCCAGGGCTAAAGTGCAGTGGCATCATCATAGCTCACAGCAACCTCAAACTCCTGGGCTCAAGTGATCCTTCTGCTTCAGCCTCCCAAGTAGCTGTGACTACAGGCACATACCACCATGTCCAGCTAGTTTTTCTATTTTTTGTAGAGACAGGGTCTTGCTCTTGCTCCCAGCTCAAGCAATCCTCCAGTCTTGGCCTCCCGGAGTGCTAGGATTATAGGTGTGAGCCACGGGACCCGTCTCACTCAGTGAAATTGTATAATTAAAAAATGTGGGGCCGCGTGCAGTGGCTCACGCCTGTAATCCTAGCTCTCTGGGAGGCCGAGGTGGGTGGATTGCTCAAGGTCAAGAGTTCGAGATCAGCCTGAGCAAGAGCGAGATCCTGTCTCTACTAAAAATGGAAAGAAATTATCTGGACAACTAAAAATACATATATAGAAAAGATTAGCCAGGCATGGTGGTGCATGCCTGTAGTCCCAGCTACTCAGGAGGATGAGGCAGGAGGATGGCTTGAGCCCAGGAGTTTGAGGTTGCTGTGAGCTAGGCTGATGCCACGGCACTCTAGCCAGGGCAACAGAGCCAGACTCTGTTTCAAAGAAAAAAAAAAAATGTGTATGAGTTTTATACATATCTTGTTGAGATTATTCCTAAACTTTTTATCATTAGCAGTGGTGATAGCAATAGCTAGAACTGTGATCTTTTTCCCCATTATATCTTTTAATTAGCATTGGTAATGATTATTATTAATAACTTTGATTTTTTGGGACATACACATAGTATTTTTGATGAACTCTCATTATTTCTAATGGTTTTTCCTTTGACTCTCTTGAGTAAGACTTCTATTTTTAAGTTATATGGTGTGAGGTCTTCCATTAAAGGTTATATCTTATCTGGCTAACAACAGATACAATTCTGGGTTTCCTCCACCACAACTGATATTGGTAAAATAAAACAAACTGTTTTACACAACTGCTTACCTTAGTAATAAGCCTTATTACTATTAAGCATAATAAAAATAATTGCCATTTACTATTACCTACAATGTTCCAGTGTTTCATGGACATTTCACTTGCATGAACATTTAGCTTCACAACAACTTTGCAAAGGTAAAGATTATAAGTCCAAGTTTACTAACAGAAAAATAAAAATTTAGAGAAGCTAAGTACTTCCCCGAGACCAGAGAGTTACAGTAAGTGGTTGGGACAACATTCATGCCCAGGTTTACCTTGCTCCAGTGCCCTTCCTCATTTCACTCCACCACAGGCTTTCTTCCCTTAAAAGGGAGGACAGGAGAGAAGGGGCAAAAAAAGACATTCCACCTTGTACTGTTAAATGCAGTTGTGTATGCATGTTTTTTTTTTTAATTTGTTTTCTTTGTAAGCAAGTGACAACAAATGCAATGATTAGCAAATGGTGTGTGTGTGGAAAGCAGGAAGAAGTTGCCCAAGCTACAAAATTAATTTTCAAATGGTGACACAGAACCCCTTGCACTTGCTTATGGCTGGTGAGCTTGAACTTAGTTTTTAGAGCCAAAGACACATACTCATGAGTTAACATTTGTCATCTGTTCATTTTATCTAAATGCACTCACATAGCTAAAATAATACCACTAATTTTTATTTCAAGTATCTCTTTAGAAGAAGGGTACTAATTTAGAATCAAGAATTCTGGATGTGGACCATGCTACTGTCAAACTGCTACTTGAACCTAGACAAAACACTTACCTTCTTGTGCCACCACTTTTCCATTTGCATAAGTTTTTCAAGGCTTTAAAAAAAACTAATTTTGCCATTTAATAGGAGTAAACTGCTTATTTTTTGAGAGTAAGTTTTATTCTGTCAGGCTACTATCAAATTTAGAATGTACTAAAAGAATTAACCAAGTACTGCCTATAAGGCTTGAAAGAGTAACTATTCTATCTTAGTTACTATCTGTCTACAGAGTTGCTATTCTTAATAACGATTGTTGAATTTATATGGGCTTTTTCATTTACAGCATTATCATAGTATCCCTGAATTTAAGGAAAGGTAACAGGCAGGGGAAGCAAACCCAGAAACTGATTTTGAGCAACTTGAAAACTGGCTCCAGGCCACAGTAGAAAGAAATCAGTCTATGAGGTCAAGGGACCTGGGTGCAAACCTGAAACCACTGTTTATAGCTCCGTAATCTCAAATTTCATGCCCTCTTTGTACAGACTTTTCATAAAATTGGGACAATGATACCTAACTTTTAAGGGTGTTTTAAAAATTAAAAGAGATAAGGCAAAGAAAACACCTATGACAGTGTCTCCACTCTATATTTTTTATTATAAGCAATCTGTTTGGCAAGGCAGAATCCTTAGATGTTACTACAGATTGCAAGAACTGAAAATTAAAAGGGATTATCAAAGGTCTATTAATGCATTCAAATAATTTCATTAATGTCTTAATCTTATAGCCAACATAACAGAAAACATAAGAAAAGAACTTCAAGTATTGCCAGTCACTTCTGAGGTTGGGACTAGATTTGCCTTAGAGTCTCTGTTTACAGAGGCCAGATGAGCAACTTAAAGGCTAGAACTATTTGCTCATTGTAATGACTGGAAAATTTATTCAGAGAAAGGGAGTGCAAAGAGAGCAAAAGGAAAGGTCAACTTAAAATGCTATCCTAAGGTGCCCAGTGATGTAAGCTAGGAACTGTTTCCTAATTTTCAAAAAAGGGAAGGTCTCACATATTATAGTTTAACATTCATCTCCAACCAATCCTTAAACATATTATTAAATGGATAGTTTGTGGATCACTAGGAACAAATATATATTTGATCACAAAGTTATTGCATATTATCCTGGGATAATACATGGGGTATATGGGGAAGAATGAGTAAAGAGAAAATCTGCTTACTGTGGTTGCAGCAAACACTGATAGGGAGGAACAGGAGGAGAAAATACATATTGTAAAGGCATACTGGTGCCCTGAATTCTAGGGAGTTTTCATTTGATCCTACATGGAATAATTCTCCAAAGAAGGTCCCCAAGTACTCAAAATCATCTGGGGAGCACAATAAAACACCAATTCCTGGATCCCATTCTAGATCTACTGAATAGAAATCTCTGTTGAGGGTACTCAGGAATATGCATTTCTCTAAGATTCAAAATTCATTCTGATGTACCCAAAAGATATGCCACAAGTGAAAGAGAAATATGGAAAATTCTTGAGCAAAGTAATGATGTGGCCAGAGTTGGGCTTCAGAAGTAAAAACAAACAACAACAAAAACAAAAATAGCAACAATAATATTAACGACAGTAACTACCTCTACTACTAATTGCTTTATTTATTTATTTATTTACTTACCTATTACATGCCAGGCACAGTTTTATGCATATTATGTGCTTTATATGCATTAATTTATTAAACACTTATAAGGAAGAACCTATAAGATAGTTAGAATCCTTATCACAGGATTGAATAAAGAAATGGAAACACAGAAACTAAGTAATTTTCCCAAGGTCAGATGACTACAAGGAGTCCCACTGGGATTAGATTATCTCCTTAGTAGTAGCGTGAAGAAAGGATTAGAGGCAACAGGTTTATTTATTGGTAAATTACTGTGATAATCTAACAGGAGAATTTGAATTTGGGCAGAGTCACTAGTAAAGATTGCTTCTTCAAACACACAGATAGGTTTAGCACAGTAAGTAGGATCTGTCTGTATATTATACAATGAAATTCAGTCTATTTGCATTCTGAATAAATAAACCCTGCAAGAGGAACAATGTACCTGTCTGTAGCTGTCTACAGTGCTAGAAGTTTAATAGATTTGGAGTTAAGAAGCAAGTAAAATAGCTGAGCCTTGAGTCATTCCAAAAGACATCTAAAAAGAACTACTTTTTTCTTTTGAAAGCGGAAGAGGGCTATCTTACTTTGTGTTCCCTGTGTAATCCTCTTAATCCTCAAAACTTGTTGACAAATTCTACCCACTCTCCTGCCACATTTCACTATTATCAAACACTTACGAGCACTGCTCCACACTGTAAGCTGTGAAGTTCTTTGCTTTATCATCATGACTAAGCACTGGGGTAACACTTCAAACTCAAGAAGGGCACGATAGAAAAGAAATCCCTCTTTTTTTTTAAATTTTAATAGATTTAGGGAGTACAAGTTGAATTCCATGATACGTATATATTGTTCAGTGGTGGAGTCCAGGCTTTTGAGGTACTCATCACCTGAGTAGTGTACCTTGTACCCCAAAGGTAATTTTTCATCCCTTATCCTCTCCTACCCTCTCCCCTTTTGAGTCTCTAATGTCCATTATATCATTCTGTGGGCCCTTGTGTAGCCATAGTTTAGCTCCCACTTATAAGTGAGAACATGCGGCATTTATTTTTCTGTTCCTGAGTTATTTCATTTAGAATAATGGTCTCCAGTTTCTGCCCAAGTTGCTGCAAAAGACATTATTTCATTCTTTCTTATTGCTGAGTAGTATTCCATGGTATATATATGCCAGTTAGAAATTCCTCTTCTAACTTCACTGCTCACTCCTGCTCTTGCTACACCATTAGTGAAACTCAATCGCCTCCCCACCAACATATATACATACACATATACACATACACACACACACACACACACATACACATATGCACACTCTAGGATCCTCAAAAGAAAACTGAGATGGTCAGAAGCCACAACACTAAAACACAGATTTGGAGTCTTCATTTTTTTAAAATGAGAATTTGGAAACACCAAGATGTTAAAAGACCTCATTCAAGGTTGCAAACAATACATAGGCAGAATTGCATTTTATGTTCCTGGCATACTCCTGACCTACTTACTAATCACAGTGTTTCACACCAACATCATACTCATGTGCACTCCTTCAGAGAAAAATACAAGATGCAATCCTCAAATTTCCCTTAATCATTGCTAAGGCACTATTAGACATTAACAATCTCAGATATTCTCAGGGACCAGTGGTCAATAATATATCAAAAAAGAAATAATTTGGCTCCCTCTTCTACTCCTGAAGTAATAACCTTAGAGAAGCAGGCAACGTTTGCTAAAATATCTAAGGAAAATAGACTGTGGCTAAGTGAAATTTACCTCCATACTAGCAGAATTTGCCTATTCTTCCTCCTTCATTTCTGATGTCACACTACTTTCTATGTCATTAAAAGCTATCACGACAGCGCTGGTGGGATTGTAAAATGGTATGACCGCTACAGAAAACAGTATTAAGAAAAGAACTACCACATGATCCAGCAGTCCCACCTCTGGTATATATATCCAAAAGAATTGAAAGCAGGCCTTGAAGAGATATTTGCACAACCATATTCATAGCAGCACTATTCACAACAGCCGAGAGGTGAAAGCAACCCAAATTCATCCATCCATTGATGGAAAAATGGATTTTAAAAATTTGACACACACACATCTATATATATTATAGAATATTGTTCAATCTTGAAAAGGAAGGAAATCCTGTCACTTGCTACAACATGGATGAACTTTGATAATAAGGAACATTATGTTAAGTGAAATAAGCTAGTCAAAAAAAGATAAATACTGTATGATTCCATTTATATGAGGTATCTAAAGTAGTCAAATTCATAGAAACAAGGAGAATGGTAGTTACTAAGGGTTTTAGGAGGGAGGAAAAAGGTATTTGTTGTTTAATGGGTCTAGAGTTTCAAATTTGCAAGATGAAAAAGTTATGGAAATGTTTCACAACAATGTGAATATACTTAACACTACTGAACTGTATACTTAATGGTTAAAATTGTAAATTTTATGTGTTATTGTAATTTAAAAAGAGGAGGAAGCTATCAAGATACAGCATATATGTAGGCATTTCTTAACTTACCAAAGAAGCTAGGGAGTCTTAAGTCCTAGAAATTAAGGATCTGATTATCTGCTCAACCACTACCACCTTTTTACAGATAACTGAAGAAAAGAGTAGTACACTAATTTTTTCATATAAACCTTGAAGCCAAACACTGTCACTAACACTGCTGTGAGCCTCAGTTTTCTCACCTGTACAAATGTGAGGATTAAATGAAACAACGTAGTACAGTACCTAGCACAGAGTTTCCCTTCCCTTTCAGCTCTCTGGGATGCTTCATTTTATAGCCGAAGCCCTGTCTTGGTTGACAATGGTAAATGAAGTGACTATTTGAATAGAAAAGAAACAAGTGAATTTTATTATCATTATTATTATTATTTATTTATTTTTACTTTTTTAAGAGACAGGATCTTACTCTGTTTCCCAGGCTGGCTGGAGTATAGTGGTGCCATTATAGCTCACTGTAGCCTCAAACTCCTGGACTCCAGTGATCTTCCTACTTTAGCCTCCCCAGTAGTTGGGACTACAGGCATGTGTGCCACCATGTCCAGCCAATTTTTCTATTTTTTGTTGAAATGAGGACTTGCTATGTTGCCCAGGCCGCTCTCGAACTCTTGGCCTCAAGCAATCCTCCCACCTTGACCTCCCAAAGTGCTGGGATTACAGGTGTGAACCACCACACCTGGCCAATAGATGAATTTTCTATAAAATAGTTTATTAAAAATCTATACATCTAATTTAGATCAATTCCTGAGAAATGCTGAAATTGTTAACTATCTGCTGAAGTAATTTTCTTTGTTTTAGTGTTTTCTCTTCAAAAAATCTTCTATCTAATTTTAAGGAGAGAATAGTTACAGATTAAATTTAAATAGTCACCAAAAGACTCTACTGCTGAACAACCAACTCTCTCATACACTCTTAGTTGAAACATAAACCTGTATAACCTCTTCAAGAGAACAATGTGGCAGTACCTAGAAAGATAACAATGTGCATATCCTGCAACCTACCAGTGCCTTGCAACTCCAAGGACTTGCATCGCCTAGCAATTTGTAAGAAATAGAGATTCTCAGTTCCACCTGAGACCAACCGAATCAGAATCTGCATGTCAACAAAATACCCAGATGATTCATATGCACATTAATTGAGAAGCATTGTTCTAGAGAAACTCTCCCACATGTGAAGAAGACATGTGCAAGGTTGTTCATTGCAGCACTATTTGAAATAGCAAAGATCTGGAAACAGCTCAAATGACTATCAATAAGAAAACTGATACACTGTGGAATATTCATATAGTGGGAAACTATACAGCAACTTAGACAAAGTAGAGTTACATGAAACAATATAGATAAATCTGAAAAAATGGTGAGAAAAAAAGCATGGTAAAATATCATTATGCAAAATTTGAAACACGAAAACAACATTGTATTTGTGCGTGCGTGCGCGCGTGTGTGTGTGTGTGTGTGTGTGTGTGTGTGTGTGTGTAAACATTTCTAAATGCTTGGGACCCAATTCAGAATAGAGGTTACATTTGATTTGGGAAGGAAGAAAATGAAATAAAAGAAGGACACTTAGAGGTTTTAAACACATCTAACATTTTATTTCAAAATGAAAATCCAAAGCAAATGTGGAAGAAAATTCAGATATTACAAAGCTGAGAGGTAAATATACAGGGGATGTTCACTATATTACTATTTAAACTTTCCTGAAAGCTTGATATATTTTGTAATTTTTAACAAGAAGTAAATTTCTCCCCATTGGTTAGCATTTCTCATGAAAAAATATTGTCACAGTCAACCTTGTACTATAGATATAATTAAATATTTGTCCTATCCAGATTCTAAAAGAACAGGTTTTACATCTGCCTTATCTCTGAACATATCCTCTCCTCCTTCCCCA
>CAUYSK010120837.1:0-23451 GCA_963575035.1 Avahi laniger | reverse complement strand
TCTAGATAGGGGTGGCATCTGGCAGGGCAGACCCTGGGGAGCACACACAGAGGGTACGATGAAGTCAGTGTGCCTCCCTGGCACAGCTTCCTGAGGCTGCGGTGTATGGAAACTGGGTTTCCATTTTTCTTTTTTTTTTTTGAGACAGAGTCTCGCTCTCTTGCCTGGGATAGGGTGCCCTGGGGTCAACCTAGCTCACAGCAACCTCAAACTCCTGGGCTCAAGTGATCCTCCTGCCTCAGCCTCCGGAGTAGCTGGGGCTACAGGCACACGCCACCGTGCCCGGCTAATTTTTTCTATTTTTTTTTTTTAGTTGTGTGGCTAATTTCTTTCTATTTATAGTAGAGACGGGGGCTCGCTCTTGCTTAGGCTGGTCTCGAACTGCTGAGCTCAAGCAATTCTCCTGCCTCGGACTTCCAGAGTGCTAGGATTACAGGCGTGAGCCACCGCGCCCTGCCTGAAATGAGCAATTTTAATTGTTATGTGCCATATACAGAGCCCAGGACAGAGCTGTGAAGGCAATGGCTGGAGGATCCAACCCCTCCCAGCATAGCAAGGAGGTAGAGTCGGGCCAAGAAGGATGTTTTGAGCTGGGCTCTGCCCTGAAGCTGGTGGCCCATGTGCTGTGGATATACATATGTCTCCAGACCTCACCATGGCCACTTGTCTAGACCCCAGAATCAAAAAGCTCAAAACCAATTTTTTTTTTTTTTTTTGAGGCAGAGTCTGGCTCTGTTGCCTGGGCTAGAGTGCCATGGCGTCAGTCTAGCTCACAGCAACCTCAACCTCCTGAGCTCCAGAGATCCTCCTGCCTCAGCCTCCGAAGTAGCTGAGACTACAGGCGGGCACCACCACACCTGGCTAATTTTTTCTAGTAGAGATGGAGTCTCACTCTTGCTCAGGCTGGTCTCTATCTCCTGTGCTCAAACAATCCTCCCACCTCTGCCTCCCAGAGTGCTAGGATTATAGATGTGAGCCACTGTGCCCGCCTGACTTCACCTTTATATGGCATTCTGCCTGTCTCCAAATTTCCCCTTTTTATAAAGACATTAGTCATATGGGATTAGGGACCAGTCTATTCCTTTATTAACTCATCTTAAGTAATTATATCTGCAATGACTTTATGTCCAAATGGGGCCACATTCTGAGTGTCAGGACTTCAATATATGAATTTGGGGTGAAGGGGAGCACAATTCAACCCCGAACAGTGTCCAATAATATAGTTATATAATAATTTTTAAATACATTTTTCTTTTAAATCCTTTACCAGAACTCTTCATTTCCTCACATAGCTTTGAGGTCTAACATTCTTTAATTTAAACCCAAAGGACTTCTTGATTATCATTTATTTCAGGACAGGTCTAAATGGTCTAAATGGTAATGAATTCTGTCAGCTTTTGCGTGTCTGGGAATGTCTTAATTTCTCCTTCATTTCTGAAGAAAAGTATTGCCAGATATATAATTCTTCGTTGACAGTTTTTTTTAATCTTTCCCTTTTTTTTTTTTTTTTAAGGGACAGATTCTTGCTGTGTTGCCCAGGCTGGATTCAAACTCCTGGGCTCAAAGGATCCTCCTACCTCATTCTCTCAAGTAGCTGGGACTACGGTCACATGCTATCATGCCCAGCTTATTTTTCACAGTTTTAAATGTGATCCCAGATCCTTCTGGCCTCCAAGGTTTCTGGCGAAAAATTGGGTAATATGTTTATTGAAGATCCCTTGTTGTTTTGCTTTTGTCTTGCTGCTATGAAGATTATAACTCTGTCTTTGTCTTTTGACAGTTCAATTATAAGGTGTCTTAGTGTGGATCATTTTATCATTCAGGGTTAATTTGGTTTCTTGGAGTTGTTGATGTGTGTCTTTCATAAAATTTTGGGTGTTTTGCTATGATCTCTTCAAATAATCTTTCTGCCCCCTTTTTTCTCTCTTTTCCTTCTGAGCCCTCCATGATACACAGATCATCCTGCTTTACAGGCCTCTTAGGCTTTCCTCACTTTTCTTTATACTTTTCCTTTCTGTTCCTCAGACTTTATTTTTCCAATTGTTTTAGTCTCAAGTTTGCTGATTCTTTCTTCTGCTTGCTCAAGTCAGCTATTGAATCCCTCTAGTGATTTTTTATTTCAATTATTGTATTTTTCAACTGAAGAGTTTCTGTTTGGTTCCTTTTTATAATTTCTCTCTCTTTGTTGATGTTCTTATTTTGTTCATATATCATTTTTTTAGTCTGTTCCGGTTAGTATAACAAAATACTATAAACTATTATAGGTAGTTTATAAACAATATAAATTTATTTCTCACATTTCTAGAGACTGGAAAATCTAAGATTAAGGGGCTGGGAGACTGAGTGTCTGGTAAGGGCCTTTTTCCTGATTCATATACAGCCATCTTTTCACTGGGTCCTCACATGACAGAAGCGTGAGGGGGTCTCTCTCGGGCCTCTTTTATAAATGCACTAATCCTAATCACCTGATCACCTCTAAAAGACCTGACTTCCTGAGACCATCACCTTAGGGGTTAGGATTTCAACATATGAATTATGGATATACACAAACATTCAAAACATAGCATCATTCTCCGGATTTCCCTTCGCTCTTGGTCCATGTTTTCCCTTAGCTGTTTGTCACATTTATGTTTCTGTATAGTAAGTCTGTTATTTGGGCCTCCTTAGTAATGGTTTCTGTCCATTTATTTTGTTCTTTTGAATGAGCCATGTTTTCCTGTTTCTTTGTATATCTTGTGATTTTTTTTTTTTAAAATTGGACATTTGACTATTATAATATGGTAACTCTGTAAATCACGTTACCCTGCCCCAAGGTTTTTTTTGTTTAGAAAGAGTCTTTCTCTGTTGCCTGGGCTAGAGTGCCGTGGCATCAGCCTAGCTCACAGCAACC
This sequence comes from Avahi laniger, assembly GCA_963575035.1. Lineage (NCBI taxonomy): Eukaryota > Metazoa > Chordata > Mammalia > Primates > Indriidae > Avahi > Avahi laniger. The sequence continues at coordinate 20,561 of CAUYSK010120837.1, read as the reverse complement.
TCAAACTCCTGGGCTCAAGCTATCCTCTTGCCTCAGCCTCCTGAGTAACTGGGACTACAGGCATGCGCCACCATGCCTGGCTAAATTTTCTATATATTTTTAGTTGTCCAGCTAATTTCTTTCTATTTTTAGTAGAGATGGGGTCTTGTTCTTGCTCGGGCTAGTTTTGAACTCCTGACCTTGAGCGATCCACCCACCTCAGCCTCCCAGAGTGCTAAGATTACAGACATGAGCCACCGCACCTGGCCCGAGGCTACTCCTTCTTGTGTTTGATCACTGAAGTGTCTGTTCCTTTAGCTCATGTTTAGCTAATGCTTTGACAAATATTAAACAACAATGTTGTTTAAATGCCACAAACTTTCCTAGTGTTTGTAGATTGGTCCTGGGCTAGGACATTCTTTCAACACTTAGCTAGGCTTGTCCTGTACCTAGCAATCAGCTTGATGTGAAAGCTTAAGGTCTTCTTAGGCCTTTTTTAAATTTTATTTCAGGATATTATGGGTGTACAAATCTTTTGGTTACATGTTATGACTTTGCCACACCCAAACCATGATTTGAGGCAAGCCCTTTCCCCCTCTACAATGCTCACTGCATCCATTAGTTGTGAGTTTACCCACCCCCAACCCCCCAACCCCCAAAGAATGTTACTGCTATGTGAGCACCTTAGTGTTGATTAGTTAGTGCCAATTTGATGCTGAGTACATGTGGTGCCTATTCTTCCATTCCTGTGATACCTCACTTCGGAGGATGGGCTCAAGCTCTATCCAGGAAAATATAAGAGGTGCTAGATCACCATCATTTTTTATAATTGAGTAGTATTCCATTGTATACATAAACCATATTTTATTAATCCACTTATGGATTGACGGGCACTTGGGTTGTTTCCACATCCTTGCAATAGTGAATTGTGCTACCATAAGCATTCGAGTGCAGATGTCTTTATTATAAAATGACTTTTGTTTCTTTGGGTAGATGCCTAATAGAGCTATTGCTGGATCAAATGGTATTTCTAGTTTTAGCTCTTTGAGGTATCTCCAAATTCTTTTCCACAGAGGTTTCACTAATTTGCAGTCCCACCAGCAGTGTAAGAGTGTTCCTATCTCTCCACATCCTCGCCAGCATTTGTTGCTTTGGGATTTTTTGATAGAGGCCAATCTCATTGGGGTTAGGTGATATCTCATTGTTGTTTTGATTTGCATTTCCCTAATGATTAGAGATGTTTAGAATTTTTTTATAGGTTTGCTGGCTATTATTTTGTCTTCTTTTGAAAAGTTTCTGTTCATGTCCTTTGCCCATTTATTGATGGGGTGATTTGATATTTTCTTGTTTATTTTTTTGAGTTCTAGATAGATTCTTGTTATCAGCCCTTTATCAGATGTGTAGAGAACAAATATTTTCTCCCATTCTGTAGGCTGTCTATTCACTCTAATGATAGTTTCCTTGGTTGTGCAAAAGCTTTTTAATTTGATCAGATCCCATTTATATACTTTTGTTGCTGCTATGATTTCTCTGGGGGTCTTCTTCATAAATTCTTTACCTAGGTCAATGTCTGAGTCTTCCCTACATTTTCTTCTAGGATTCTTAAGGTTTCATGCCTTAGGTTTAAGTCTCTTATCCATCATGAATTGATTTTTGTAAGAGGTGAGAGATGGGGATCCAGTTTCAATCTTCTGCATGCAGTTATCCAGTTTTTCCAGCACCATTTGTTGAAAAGAGATTCTTTTTCCCCAGTGTGTATTTTTGTCTGCTTTGTCAAAGATTAGATGACAATATGTGGATGGTTTCATCTCTGGATTCTCAGTCCTGTTCCAAAGATCTATGTCTCTATTCTTGTGCCAGTACCATGTTGTTTTAGTTACTATAGCCTTGTAGTACAGCTTGAAGTCTGGTAGACTGATACCTCCCAGTTTGTTCTTTTTATTTAAGATTGCTTTGGCTATATGAGGTCTTCTCTGGTTCCATACAAAGCATAGAATTATTTTTTTCTAGTTCTATAAAGAATGATAATGGTACTTTGATAGGGATTTCATTAATTCTGTAGATCACTTTAGGTAGTATGGACATTTTAATGATGTTGCTTCTACCAATCCATGAGCAAGGTAAATTTTTCCATCTGTTTGCATCTTCTATAATTTCTTTTCTTAGTGTTTTATAGTTCTGCCTGCATATGTCTCTCACCTCTTTCATTAAATATATTCCTAGATACTCAATTTTCTTTGAGGCTATTGTAAAAGGTACTGTGTTTTTGATTTGAATTTCAGTTTGGCTGTTATTGGTATATAAGAATGCCTCTGATTTGTGTATATTGATTTTGTATCCTGAGACTTTACTGAATTCATTTATCAATTCCAGGAGTCTCTTGGTTGAATCCTTGGGGTTTTCTAGATATAAGATCATATCATCAGCAAAGAGTGAGAGTTTTATGTCTTCTGTCCCCATTTGGACACACTTAATTCCCCTCTCTTGTCCAATTGCTCTAGCAAGGACTTCCAGCACTATGTTGAATAGAAGTGGGGATAGTGGGCAACCTTGTCTGGTTCCAGTTCTAACTGGGAATGCTTTCAATTTTTCTCCATTCGGTATGATACTGGGTTTATCGTAGATGGCCTTGATAATTTTAAGGTATGTCCCATCTATGCGTATTCTTAGGTCTTTTCTGAGCAGGAATCTTGTCTGGGCATGCACACAGCTTCCTAAATTCCCGTATATATGTGGCTAGTTTTGTTTATTTACTTTTATTATTTATTTTAAAAAATTTTTAATTAATTAATTAATTTGAGATAGGTTCTCCCTCTGTTGCCCAGGCTGGAGTGCAGTGGTACAATCATAGCTTACTATAGCCTTGAACTCCTGGGCTCAAGTGATCCTCCTGCCTCAACTTCCTGAGTAGCTAGGTATAAGTATATGCCACCATGCCTATCTAATTTTAAATTTTTTTTTTTTTTTTTGTAGAGACAGGGTCTCACTGCATTGCCTAAGCAGGTCTCAAACGCCTGGGCTCAAATCATGCTCCTGCCACAGTCTCCCAAAATGCTGGAATTACAGGTCTGAGCCACTGTACCAGGCTGCTATTTTTGAACATTCTAATTTTCCAGTCACACAGCAACTTCTCCTCTGGGCTTTAGATGGCCTGATATATGTCTTTACCTGTAATTTTTTGTCAAGGAGTCTGTGATTCTGTAGTTACCTTGCAGATTTTATTAGCAGTGTCTACCACTTTTCCCACCTGAGTTCTTTCTTTTTTTTTTTTTTCCGAGACAGAGTCTCTACTCTGTTGCTCTGAGTAGAGAGCCATGGTGTCAGCCTAGCGCACAGCAATCTCAAACTCGTGGGCTCAAGCGATCCTCCTACCTCAGCCTCCCGAGTAGCTGGGACTACAGGTGTGTGCCACCATGCCTGGCTGATTTTTCTATTTTCAGTAGAGACGGGGTCTTGCTCTTTCTCAGGCTGGTCTCGAACTTCTGACCTCAAGTGATCCTCCCACCTCGGCCTCCCAGAGTGCTAGAATTACAGGTGTAAACTCCTTGTTTTAGTTTTTCAGGTATCTGACAGGCAGTTTAGAACATACATACACAACAATTTGCAAACAACGTCTGCTTGCTCCTTCTGGTTCAAGGGAGAGTACTAGGAGCCAGGCCGCTGCCACTTCAAGACCAAAACTACTGCCATGCTGGGGAAGGGTGGAGTAAAGGTGAGTAATAAATAATGCCACAAAAGTTTCCTACCATTCTGAAGATAAGTTTGGTTCAAATAGTTTCTGCTTTCTTTTTCTTCATATGTTTCTGTGGGGGAATGAAAGCTTGGAGCTTCCTAGCCTGCCATTTTGCTGACATCTTCCTCTTCAACATAGTTTTTCCTTCACTGGACTTTCAACAAAGGGCACCAGAGGCCTTGGCACGTAACCTAATCGCAATATAACGGTAATGCAATCGCAATATCATGGCAGGAACAAAGACACTCTCAGCCACTGTCAAAAAACTTGGAACAGGAACTTGGTTGGAGAATTAAAATCTTATGGATGAGGGATCTAGGATATTGAATAACAGTTGAGAACAGATTGTTTATGCGATGAAGTTCTGTCCAGGTAGTAAATTGCTTGGGGTGCTGGTGCCTGCTGACAGTATGGGACAGCTGCCTTACGAGCTGGGAATGGTTGGGTCTGATTTCTGGCTAAAAATTAATTCCAGCTTGTGAGGGGTCTTGAGCAAAGCCAAAAATGACCAAGTAGAAGAATATGTAAAAAGAATGAGATAGCTGGTTCTGATGCTAAACTAGAGCCTCCCTTCATGGTTCAGAAAATCTGTCTAATTCACTTTATTCCTAATGACACCTTTCATATCAGCTTATTTCAACCCTGACGGTGGTTTGTAGCTATGTCTCAGAAGTGACTTGGGAAAGTCCTTGTGTACTCTTTCCTTCATCAGTAGAACCCCTGCCTCTCCACTTAATTTTCTTCTGCTTATCCTCCTTTGCCTCCTACCTCTCTGTGAAAATATGCTCCATGGAAAAAAATCTGCTCAACGAATTCACATTAAGGTGGACGTGACCAATAATACTTGAGTGTAAACCTTCTCAGGAGCTATTTGCATTTTAACAGAAGTTTATACTTCAAGCTAAAAGAACAAGAAGTTCTAAATGTGAAACTCCAAATGTTAGCTGTTTCACAGGAAAGAGAATTTTTAGAGATCTGGTCCCAATTCAGAATATTTTTCTGTTTTTCAGGTACAAGAGAATCCAAATGGCAAGTATGAGCAAACTGCAAATCAAAAGGGGCTCCAGAAAGTCAAATTTCTCCTCCCAATCTGAAAGGAATCTCTGGGACTGATTTGAGCAATGACTTCATGGGATAATAACTTTTTGCACCTTCCAAATCAAAGACTGGGGGATAAAGCCATGACCTTGATCATATTGCCAAGTTAGGTTGGGGGATTTTTCACCTCGTTACAGGAAAAGAAAAGCTGTCGAGTAGGGATAGAATAGATGTAGTGTAGGATCTCAGCTATTTTAGAAGATGATAAGCAGCTTCCATACCTTTACATAGCCTTTCTTCCTAGTGAACCTCAGAGAATCTTCTTTGGGATGCAGTGTACAAAGCGGGAAGCTGCCATGCTAGAAGAATGGGCACCAGAAAGCAAGAGCTAGTAAGAGCTCAGAGTGGGAAAGACATATCACCGTGATTGGATTTAACCTCTCCCAGCCTCTGTTTCTTCTTCTGTAAAGTGAGAAAAATACTACTGAAGAGAGTTTTTTTCCCTTCATTTTTTCCATTTAATCTTCTATCCTTCTCTTTCGATATGAAAGAGAGTTAAAACTGTGATTGCAACTTACAAGAAGCCATATTGCACTAGATTAAGTAAAAAGCAAAACAAAACAAAAAAGGAATTTATAGACTTTCATTCCTGGATGTCCAAAAGGCATTAGCTTTGGGGCCAGGCTGGATCCACAGACTGAAAGGATATCATCAGAATTTTCTGGCTCTCTATTTCTTGGCTCTGCTTGTTTTCTTTAGCTTTATTTTCAGGCAACTTTAATTTGTGTGTCAGCTAAGAAGATCTTGACCACTGTAATCCTAGCACTCCGGGAGGCTGAGGAGGGAGGATTGCTTGAGGTCAGGAGTTTGAGACCAGCCTGAGCAAGAACGAGACCCTATCTCTACTAAAAATAGAAAAAATTAGCTGGATGTGGTGTCACACATCTGTAGTCTCAGCTACTCGAGAGGCTGAGGCAGGAGGATCGCTGGAGCCCAGGAGTTTGAGGTTGCTGTGAGCTAGGCTGATGCCATGGCACTCCAGTCTGGACGACAAAGTAGAGACTCTGTCTCAAAAAAAAAAAAAAATCTTGACCATATTGAGAAGTCAAGTCAATAAAAATGTCAGATAAAAAACTTATCTCCCAGTTTAACAATTCTAACAGATTTTTTTTTTTCTTTCTCCCAAGAAGAGAAGATTGCATTTCTCAGGTCTGATATTCAACCCCCATCCAATCACTGTCTGGAGGAATTTTTCAGTTGGCCAGATTAGGCCATGTACAGCTCTGTAGTCAGAGGCCAGTATACCACAATTGACTTCCTCCATGCCCAGCAATGTTTAAAAATTTTTTGTAGAGACGAGGTCTTGCTATGTTGCCCAGGCTGGTCTCAAACTCCTGGCTGCAAGCCATCCTTCCATCTTGGCCTCCCAAAGTGCTAGGATTACAGACATGAGCTACTGCACTTGACCCAAAAAACATAATTTAAAAGAAATTCAAAAGACAAACAACAGGCCAGGCGCGGTGGCTCACGCCTGTAATCCTAGCTCTTTGGGAGGCCGAGGCGGACGGATTGTTTGAGCTCAGGAATTCGAAACCAGCCTGAGCAAGAGCGAGACCCCATCTCTACTAAAATTAGAAAAGAAATTAATTGGACAACTAAAAATATATAGAAAAAATTAGCCGAGCATGGTGGCGCATGCCTGTAGCCCCAGCTACTCGGGAGGCTGAGGCAGGAGGATCGCTGGAGCCCAGGAGTCTGAGGTTGCTGTGAGCTAGGATGATGCCATGGCACTCTAGCCCGGGCAACACAGTGAGACTCTGTCTCAAAAAAAAAAAGCAAACAACAAACTGGGAAAAAACGATGGAGTGCTGGAACTGGCCTACAGTGGCTCATATGAGCTGATTGTTACATTTTCAGGAATTTTGCAAACTGGTTGTCAAACACAGCCATTATTAAAAATTAAATTATGTGAACTTTAAATAAAGTATGTTACAAACACACTGAGTAGATTCTCAAAATTCATCACTTCCTAATTCTGTAACTACATTTTACTCTCATCTGTGCTCTTCAGATGATTGACATCTTTTGTGTTTGCATTGTGGAGTTATTTATAGTTGTGTGCTGCTGCACATTTCTTCCCAACTCCACATTTAGTGTCATGTTGGTAGCTTGAAATTGGTCATGGTGGGGTTATTTCACCGTGGAAACTGGGATATACTATAAACCAGGACTTAATTTCCCCAGAGAGCCATTTGCCAGAGAGACATTTACCAACACACCACTGGAAAAAAAGTGTTTGCAACTCACATTGCTAATAAAAGGCTAATCTTTCTCCATATAATGTGCTCCTATAAGCCAAGTATCAAGAGACTACTAACCTGATAGAAATATAAGAAAGGTATGAACACTCCATTCACAGAAGTAGAGTTGATCTGCCTAACAAGAGAAATGCAAAACAAAACCGCACTGAGATATTTTTAAATCTATGATTAGCAAAGCTTCAGGTTTGATAAAACTATTGGGAAAGTTGTGGGAAAGCTGGAATTCGTTTTTTTGAGACAGAGTCTTGCTCTATTGCCTGGGCTAGAGTGCGGCGGCATCATCATAGTTCACTGCAACCTCAAACTCCTGGGCTCAAGCTATCCTTCTGCCTCAGTCTCTCATGTAGCTGCGACCACAGGTGTGTGCCGCCATGCCTGGCTGCCTTTTGTATTTTTGTAGAGACTAGGTCTTGTTATATTGCTCAGGCTAGTCTTGAACTCCTGGCCTCAAGTGATCCTCCTGCTTTAGCCTCCCAAAGTGCTAGGATTACAGGTATGAGCCACCGGGCCTTGCCAGGCATTCTTATACATTGCTGATGAGGATATAAATTTGTATAACCCTTTTGGAAGGCAATTTGCGTATATATACATACATATATATGATATATATGTATATTTTATATATACACATATGATATATATGTATATTTTATATATCTATGTATAATGTATATATATCATTACCAAACCATAGGCTCTTTGACACACCAATTCTGTTTTTAGAAATGTGTCCTATCTTATGGTATATAGTGCTTTTGTTTTTTAATAGCAAGAATTGGAAACAGCACAAATGTTCACCTGTATGAACTAGATTAATAAATTATGGGACATCCAGGTGGGCAAGGTGGTTCACGCCTGTAATCCTAGCATTCTGGGAGTCTGAGGTGGGAGAATTGCTTGAGCTCAGGAGTTTGAGCACAACTTAAGCAAGAATGAGATCCCATCTCTATCAAAAATAGAAAAAATTAAGCTGGGTGTGGTGGTGTGAGCCTGTAGTCCCAGCTACGTGGGAGTCTGAGGCAGGAGGATCACTTGAGCCCAGGAGTTTGAGGTTGCTGTGAGCTAGGCTGACACCACAGCACTCTAGCCTGGGTGACAGAGTGAGACACTGTCTTAAAAAAAAAAAAAGGAAAAAAAAATAAGGGACATCCATATAATGGAATCAACTGGAACTATAAAAGAATGGAAGACACTCTCCAAGTTGAGTACAGAAGACTTTCCAAGTTCCATTATTAAGTGAAAAAGCAAGGTTACTGTCGAAGGGTATAGTATGTCATCTTTTGCCTAATAAAATAAAAATATGTTTGTATTTCATGTATATAAGCAAAACTTGGAAGGATAAGTAAGAAACCAATAAAAATGGTTATGGGGGGAAGTTGCTGGATGGGAATGGAGTGAGACCAAGGCTTTGCAACATCATTTTACACTGAAATGCTAAACTATGTCAACATATTACCTTTTTATAAAATTAAATGAAAAGAAATAAAAAAACTTCATTAAGGAGAACTCAGTTGTTCAATTCAAAGGTATTCGATACACAGTTATTGAGCATCTAGCATGCGGCAGGCACTGGTCCAGGAACTGTGGCTAGAAGGTAGGCACCGGATCATGTAAGTCACGATCTACAGCTCAGGAGTTTGTCTTCAGTCACAAAAACCACCCTTCCAATGCGGCATCTTCCATTACACCCACCCGATGGTTTCCTCGCATCCCATCCGCTCAGAGATTCATGACCTTACCAGGGTAACAACGTCCCCCATAGCCATTCAGACCTAGTAATAATTTAATGTTTGTCTTCTCTGTGTGTGTTCTCTGTATACATTTTTACATTATGGTTGTCTTGTTTTTTTTAGTGTGTTGGTTAATCTGGTTGGTAGAATATGACATTAAAAAGTCAGGACTTTAATTTTATGGGCTATTTCGCTTCATTTGGAATAAGAATAAAGCTCCCACGATCAGAGATTTATCCCCCAATCTAAGCCAGAGGCTTAGCAAATGTCTGCTGTGTCCTTGGTCACTGCAGGTCAGAGCAGGAGACCATAGATCTTTTTGTCTGTTCAAACCTATCATCGTTACCTGAAATATCACCAGTAGGACACACCCTTTAGGTTGTTTGGCAGAGATATTATATTCATAAAGAAGGTCTCTGTGTGTGTTTGTGCACATGTATGTGCTTGTGTAATGTTTTGCAATCTCTTTAAGGGCAGCAGGAACAGTGATTACGCTAAACCTACAAGCATAATCCCAGATACTGAACAGGTACACTCCTTTACAGAGTTCATGTCTGTGCTGAAATATCTCCTCAGAAAGCCTGTTCCCGACCACCACTAGGATGCAGACTCACTGGGACTTCTGTCTATTTTGTGCACTCTTGTGCTCTTTCTCATCCCAGCTCCTACTGCTTTTTTTCCTTTTTCGTGATTGCTTACTAGATGGTGGGCTCCTTAAGGGGAAGTACCGTATACATTTCCTCCATCTCTCCAGCACCTAACACAGCGCCTGACGTTTAGAAGGCTCTTAATAAGTGTTTGTAGAAAGACTGGTTGAGACATGCCCTGTGAAACAAGAAACTGGGGAACATTGTAGATATTTCTTTGGTTCAGGCGAATTGGAGTCCAGAAGCCATGCTTTGTTTTCCAGTTGTGTGGCCCTGTGTGCTGCTGAGTATTTTGGTAAATGTTAAGATTTCCTCCCGCCTAGTTAGCCTGTGCTCTGCGTGTGTACACAAGGCTGCTGGCTCACCGCAGCGGGACTGTGACCGTTCTCAGCTCCCTGCCAGCCAGTTAGACTTTCCCATCAATCTGTCCCAGAGTCTTCCACACTCTGATCTGACAGTAATTCGATCCCCTTCCTTAGATTTCTCTGATCACCCGCCCTCTGTTCTCCTCTTCTCTGTCCCTTGCTGTCCGAGCTGCTCAGACTTCAGCAGCCGTGTGGGACTAAAGCAAAAGTGAGTTCATCCACAGAGCATGTGCTTGGGCAGCCAAGTCCTCCAGGTTTGAATAAAATGACCCAATCCATTTGGTATTCACTGGGCAGTCACACGGGGACATGTCCATTCTGGGATGTCCCTCAAGAGGCCAGATGCTGCCTCAGCCAGATTTGCCTAAATTCCTTTACTGGGACTCCTGGCGGGAGGCAGGAGAGGTCAAACTGCACCTTCCGCCTCACCCTCCCACCAAACCCCTCATTCTACTAACCACTGGTTTCGCCTTAATTCCACCAGGAATTCCCATTCCCGATTCCATTTGGATTCTTCCCAAATTGAAACCCCTCACCTGGTCTATAGCTGCAAATTTAAAAGACTCAAATTACTGTTTTCATAGACAACAGACTATTTTATTTCTAGGGGTAAAGAACTGGCACTGGCTAATGAGTTATATTCCAATGTACAATGCCCTCTGATTGTGTATTATATATTAACTCTCTGGACTTGAAAGAGACAATTGTGTAATGTTTGCCCATTAATTGAGAATACTCATCTCAGCTGCACAGTATTGCATACCAGCCAAACTTGTCATTTTCATATCCAACAGCTTTTAATTGTTTTGTTGCCCTTTAATGGCAACCTTTCTCAGAGTTCAGAGAACAAAAACAGAGACCTACCTAAATATCAGCTCCTTCCCACTCTGAGAGAAAAAGAATCCATTTATACGGAGAGGGTTTGAGTTTTCTCATTCCCAGAGAGTGATAATGCCTCAGCAATGCCCAGTATCCAGCAAGTCTAAATGCGAGGCCATGGGATTGCTTCTTCCTACTAAAGTTAGGAAATGTATTAGACAAGAAAAGGGGCTTGCATGTTCTCACAGTAGGCTGGAGACGAAAATAGAAGAAATGACTTAAGAATCATTGTCAAGACTCATTTCAATGCAAGTAACAGAAAAATCTAACTCAAACTGTCTTAGGCAAAAATTTTTATTAGCTCGTATAACTGAGAAGTCCCGAGATAGTACTGCTGCAGCACGTCTAGATTTCAGGGCTTAAAAATATCTTTAAGACTTGGTCCCATCCTTTTCACATCTTTGCTTTTCCTTCCCCTATTGCAGCATAAACGTCTCTTCGTGGGAGCTTTATTCTCTTTGCCCTCCTTGCGGCAAGATGGCAGCCAGCGGCTCCGCTGTAGGCGCCCAGCTCCAGGGGCGGTGCCAAGATGGAATCTCATTGGATCAATTTGGGTCCTGGTCCTCATCTGAACCAATCATGATGGCAACCAAGAATGGAGCCTGCTGATTGGCTAAGCCTGGGTCACCCCAGGACCCGGAAGGCAGAGTTAAATCCATCCAGCCAAACCACATCAACGAGGGCTGGGAGGTGATGGTGATTCTCCAAGAAAATCCAGGTGCCGTTACCAGAAAACTGAGGAACAGATGCTGAACAAACAAGAGAACTGAGATCTCTACTTCAGGAAGGAATGTCTGTGTGGTTTGGTAATTTAAGCCTCATGTCTTCTCCCGGAACCCTGCCCACAACGAAGACGAGCGCTCACTGCGTGCTCGGCTTTGTGCCCGCTTGCGCACGCTCTCGGTCGATCCGGACGCTGCCCTGCCAGGGAGGTGTGATTCGCCCCCTTTTCTGTGTAAGCACCGCACGCTAACCGATTGCGCCCCTGGAGGCCTCGCTCCCTTTTCTAAACAAGGGAAGGAGATACAGGGAGATTAAGTGACTTGCTCGAAGCCACGTAATTGCTAAAGAGTGAGTTGTTACGAAATCGGGCTTGACTCCAAAGCCCGTGTTTATTCTCCTTTTGGGTATCTACCAAACTTGCCCATTGACAGGACTCTGGGGGTGTTTGTTAAAAACACAGGTTCTCAGCACTCCTGGGAGATTCTGATTAGGTAAGTCTGGGAATCCCTTTCGTTAACAAGTGTGTTCTGTACTCCTTATGATCAGGCAAGGTTGAAAACGCACAATAGCATGCTGCCTCCCAGAGGTTAAAAAATACCTGAAAATGGCCACTGCCCAAACCTAGTCCCTCTTTCTTTCCACTTCCTTTCCCCACGGGAGAGTCTGAGGGAATGGCTTTAGCCGCTGCTCCGGCTCAGCCCACTCTCTAGGGCAGTGGTCTTTAGAGATGGGCTGCATAAGAGGCTCAACTGGTGTAGGGCAGGGAAGATTTCTTTTTCCCTTCTATTTCTATTTAATTTGTATCCTAAAAAAAAAGAAAGAAATTCAGTTTTACTAATTTTTTTTAATATAGCTTATTTTATTTTTTACTGTTTTTAGAGATAAGGTCCTCACTCTGTGGTCCAGGCTGGAGTCTAATGGCCCAATCATAGTTCACTGCAGCCTCAAACTCCTGGGCTCAAGTGATCCTCCTGCCTCAGCCTCCTGAGTAGCTGGGACTACAGCCACTGGCCACAATGCCTGGCTAATTTTTTGTTTCTAATTTTAGTTGCCTGGCTAATTTTTTCTATTTTTAGTCGAGAAGGTGTCTCGTTCTTGCTCAGGCTGGTCTCAAACTCCTGACCTCAAGCAATCTTCCCACCTCAACCTCCCAGAGTGTGAGGATTACAGGAGTGAGCTACTGCACCTGGCCCAAGGGACTAGACAACTTAATTCAAAAACTGAGACTGTTTTTCAGGGTCAAAAGGACTTTTTCTTTGGAGTGACCCGAAAAGTCACTAATATCCGCCAGAGATTTCATTCAGGAGCAAGAAAGGACAGCTTAGAAGGACGGGAGAAAAATCATGCTACTCCGTGATTACATGCATGAATCCTATTTGTTTCAAGTACTGGCTATGTATTATTTTCAATACATTGCTTAATTAAATTTGCTAATATTTTATTAGGATTTTTGCATCTACATTCTTAAGTGTGATTGACAGATAATTTTCTTCTTTGTTTTGTTCTTCTCAGCTTTAGAATCAAAATTACACTGATTTCATAAAAAGACCTGGGGTAGCTTTTCCCCTTTTCTGTCACCTGAAACAGTTGGTATAAAATAAGGACTATATATGTTGATGATTTTGTAAAACTTGTCTCTAAAACTTTCTGAGACTGGTGACTTCAGGGGCAGGAGACTGGATAAATACGGTTTGAGTTTTGCTGTGAGCTAGGCTGACACCACGGCACTCTAACCCAGGCAACAGAGCAAGACTCTTTCTCAAAAAAAAAAAAAAAGTTCTAGTCCCAGGAAATAGTCAAAACTTCCACAGTCACAAAGTGAAAGTTGTTCCTGGCCCTGGCTTGAGCCTGCAGCAGGTGGAGAGCCTGCAGGGGAGTGGAGGAATGGTATGTGTCTCCTCTGTTTCCTCCGCTAGGTTTTTCTTCTCCTCCCCACGCGCTCATAAGATGGCATCTGATTCCTCTAGGGTTGAAGCAGGGCGGGGAGGGGGCAACAGGGAAGATCGTACTTGTCCAGCACTGACGTGAGCTGGTATCAGAACTCCCTGAGCTGGGCAGAAGTTTAAAGCCAACTTTTTTGTTTTGTTTTGTTTTTGTTTTTGTTTTTGAGATAGGACCTCCCCGCTCCAATTTCTGGGAATCTCTCCCCTGTCATTTCATTTTCACAGGAGGAGGCATCTTTTTTGCCCAGCTATTTAGTCTTCCCTTAGCAACTCAGCAGTTGCCTGCATACCTCCAGTTCTTTCTAGAAGCTAGATCTAAGACAACCCGCAATGGCACATGCTCTCTTATGGCCCACACTGGCCCATGGGAAACGTCTCCATAGTTTGCTCAGATAAATTCTAGGAATATAGGAGCTTCCCAATCCCTCCCTTTGCCCTGCCCTAGAGCAACCACCAGTCAATAGCTCGGCCTTTAGATCTCTTAGATGTTAGATACTGTCTCCCCTGTCCTTCAAGGTCCAGGACACTCTATGGAAGAACAAAGGACCAAGAATATCAGACTCCATTTTTAAAAAGAAGATGGTGGGACTTGTTCTATGAAATATTAAGACTTCTTTTAAAGCTATAGAAAGAAGGACATAGTGGAATGGTGTAAGGATTGGAAAAATAAATCAACAGAACATGGTAAGAAGCCCAGAACACACTCATACATATCTGGACACTTGCTATATGATAAAGATAAAATTACAAATCAATGGAAAAATAACAAACTATTTAATAAATGGTTCTTGGAAAATTGGTTTTCCGTGTGGAAAAACACAAGATTAGATCTCTATCTTATATCACAGGTGAGTTAAACTCCTACAAATGAAAAAAGTAAAACTTTGGAATTTTAGAAGAAAATATATGATAATAAATGTCCTTATGATCTTGGGACATAGGAAGAATTCTTAGACCATACACCAAAAATCTCAAACAATAAAGGCAAAAATAAGGATACATTTTTATTACATTAATATTAAATTTTCTTCACTAAGAAAAGATGCCATAAACAAAGTAAAAAGACAAATTGCAGACATTTGGGAAAAGGTGTTTAAAATACAAAATCTTTTCTTTATATATGTATTTTTTGAGAAAGCGGGTCTTGCTGTATTGCCCAGGCTGATCTCAAACTCCTGATGTCAAGTGATCTTCTCTCCTCAGCCTCCTGAGTAGCTGGGACTATAGGTGTGTGCCACTACACCTGGTTAAAATGCAAAATCTAACAAAGAAGTAGTATCCAGAACATAGAAAGAACTCCTACAAACCAATGATGATGATGATAATAGCCAGGCATTGTAGTGAACACTGGAGATGTATATTAAATCATTTAATTTTTGCTGTGGTCCTATCAGATAGGTGTTTATTATTCCCATTTTACAGGTGAAGAAACAGGCATAGAAAGGGTTAGAAAACTTGTTTAAAGTCACAAAGCTACTAAATGGTAGAGCTGAGTTTGAACCTAGGAGTAAGGCTCCGGCTCTTGTGGTCTTAATCACTATGGTGGTTCTAAAATTCAATAGAAAAATCAACCCAAGAAGCCAACACATGTGGATGAGTTGCAGCCTCAGTAGCAATCAGGGAAGTGCAAGTTAAAATATCAGAGAGAAATCACTTACACCCATGAATTGGACAAAAAATTTAAAAGTCTGATAATATTAAATTTGAGTGAGGATGTAGGAATATGGGAACTTTTATACATTCCTGGTGGAAGCACACATTTGCACAATCATTTTGAAGAGCAATTTGGCAATATCTAGTACATTTAAGGTGCTCATACTGTATGAACCAACAATTTCATATCTAGGAATATGAAATCTGTCCAGAAAGTGTCCAACCATGTAGTATGAAAAATAGAGACATTACTGAAGAAGATACAAGATACAGGAAACATTGTGCATAGGACAGTGATGCCTCAGTCCCTTTCAAAGTAGGCATCTTGGGACCTCACATAGTTCTCCCAGGGTCTCTTAACCTAGCCTGTTCGTGTTCAACATTCTCAGGTGTTCTGCTTGTCGCAGGCCTTCCAGAACACGGATCACTTTTGACAGATTCTCGACCATCTTTGAAGCCTTTGTGCCATGTTTTTATTTGCGCTGCACTCATTGCATCGTCCCTGAAAGCCTTCTGAATCATCCGAATAGTTTCCTCAGAGGAATGTTCAAATTTAATGCAAAATTTGATGCAGATTCATTGCTCTGCTCGCTCAGTCATTTGGAATGTGACAGCCACACAGTACCCACGTTCACTCAATGGCGTCTCGCGCCCCAGTGAAGGCACTAGTACAGTGAAGGCGCCATTGTTCATGCGTGCGCATTCTGGTCCACTCTCTTTGGCTGCCGGTTCACACGGAGGTTGTGCAAACTGTTCTTGTTGTATTAACAATGGCTGGATACTTTCTGGACAGACCTCGTATATCCCAGAGAAACCCGTATTGTGCACAGGGAGACGTATTCAAGAATATCTGTTCCTGGGGCTCGGCATGGTGATTCATGCCTATATTTCCAGTATTTTGGGAGGCTGAGGGAGGATTGCTTGAGGCCAGGAGTTTGGGACCAGTGAGATCTGAGAGATGTCTACACAAGAGGTCTCAATTATGTTTACAATGCTTTTTTTTTGAGACAGGGTTGCCCAGACTGGAGTGCAGTGGCATGATCATAGCTCACTGTAACCTCAAACTCTTGGACTCAAGTAATTCTCCAATCTTAGTGTCCAGAGTAGCTAGGACTACAGGTGAGCACCACCATGCCAGGCTAATTTAAAAAAAATTATTTTTTGTAAAGATGGGGGTCTCATTATGTTGCCCAGGCTGGTCTTGAACTCCTGAATTCATGTGATCCTCCCTCCTCAGCCTTTCAGAGTGCTGGGATTACAGATGTGAGCCACCATGCTTAGCTGTAATGCTTAATTTGGAAAAAAAAAAAATCCTGAAGCAGATCATTAAATACCATTTCCTGTGGTGAAATGTCTTATTCTAGGTTTGCGGCAAGAAGTGCACACGATGAGCTTTGGACAACTTGTTTTGTCAGGAAGCAAAGAAGCTCTCCAAGACTACTTGGGGTCATGTCAAAACAACACAGAAACCATTTTGAAGGGGCTCCCACTAGCCAAAGTGGGACAATCTGTATGTCAGAAAGAATAGTAGTAATACAATGGATTAAAGCCTATCAAATGTGTAAAACTCAGCTGGGCGCTGTGGCTCACGCCTGTAATCCTAGCATTCTGAGAGGCCGAGGTGGGAGGATCATTTGAGCTCAGGAGTTTGAGACCAGCCTGAGCAAGAGCGAGACCCCATCTCTACTAAAAAAAATAGAAAGAAATTAGCCAAACAACTAAAAATATATAGAAAAAAATTAGCTGGACATGGTTGCTCAGGCGTGTAGTCCCATTACTCAGGAGGCTGAGACAGGAGGATCGCTTGAGCCCAGAAGTTTGAGGTTGCTGTGAGCTAGGCTGACACCACGGCACTCTAGCCAGGGCAACAGAGTGACACACTATCAAAAAAAAAAAAAAAAAAAAAAAAGAGTAAAATTCATGAGTTCATAATGTTACCTAAAAAAAACCCTCAAACCCAAGCAACCTAATGATTTGTCATTGGAGGTTGCTAGGATAATAATTTATTATTCTGAAAATGAATAAATAATGAGAAAGCATTTATTTTCCCTTTCCTATGCCAACTATATTTTAGGAAAACTAAATAGTTGGTAAAAGTGGAGAACTCCAACTAATCAAGGCAGAAGAAATGATAGAATTTTAAAAGATTCACCTCTAATGAAATAATGATCTAGGCACCATTCATTGATAAGACTGAAACTATTAGGTGGGATGTCGTTGGGAACATTATAATGGAAGGGTCAGGCTGACTGCACCTACACCCCATGATCAATCTTAGCCTCTCTGCAATCAGGACAGCCCAGCACTATGTATGTGCCTCATGATGTGATGCAACAGGAAGCGTCACTTATGTTTTCTTGCCTAAAAAATTGACCCTGACTATAGGAAGTCTTTAGAACTTGCTACTAGTTTACTGGAAATGAGTGATGGAAGAATGACTTAAATGACAGGGATACACTCAGCTAAATCCAAAAGGTGGGACATTCCATTGGAAAAATGACCCAGTTTCTCCAAAAAATATGCATTATTCTCCAACCAAGATGGCACTAGGGAAAAAGGGTGGGTGAATTATTATAGGATATAATAGACTGAAAAGAGATAATGCGATGTGAGACCCTTGTTTGGATCCTGATTTGAACACATCAGCAATAAAAAGATGTATTTGAGAAAATCAAGGAAATATGCACTGTTGTGCTCCACTGGAGAGGAGGGTCGCCATCAGGTACAGCCAGGAGAAGGACACAGTGTCCTGGGGGGATTTAGGGAGGGTTACAGCAGCCTTCCAGAGCAGCTATGGGGTGCCCAGGGGCTTCTGGAACCAGAAGGGTAGGGTCTGAGGAAGGACTCTCCTGTCAGGGTCCCCACTCCGGGCTGACGTGGCTTGAGGACTTCCGGCCTACACTCACAGAGTGTAGATTCCGTATTTTGTGTATAAACACAACAGTGCCCACCCTGGGGCACCCACATTTTGCAGTTAGGGAAAAGGCAGAAAACTGTTTAGCTTTTTAGCCCTTAAGAAAGCTGGGCAAGAATGACTTTCTGATTCCAGGCTGCTCTCTAATGACCTCCATCCTGTAAATCTTTCTGATTTTCTGCACATCTTTGTCTCACATGCAGAAAGATGGTCGAAAGAGTGGCAGGGCTCAGCCCAAGAGGTGTTAAAAGCTACCATCTTCTTTCTGAGCTTTTATCAGGAACCGCTGTTCTCACAAATCAAACTGTTAGAACATTTGTCAGAGGATGTTCCTGGCGCAGGCGTAACTCTTCCTGCAGTGTCAGAACTAGCGTGTTTAGCCAGCGGTCGTTGCACTGCTTGAGGCCTATGGCCATTACCAAGCCTGGCTCCACTCTGTCCCTAGATGCTGGTGCTCTTTTTTTTTTTTTTTTTAAAGACTAGTGAAGCATGCAGCAGTGAGAACGGGGGAAAGAATAGAACAAGTTCGATCTCCAACTGACTGTGAACTGCTCCGCTGTTTTGATCAGAAACCTGCTTCTCCAGTGGAGCCCGGGTGTTTGCAATGTTGCTTTGGCAGTTTGCCAGCAGCGAGAAGACTAAGCTTGCCCTGAGAACTTCCGTTGGTGGACCCTGCACCAAGTCCAGCGAGCCACCTACCAAGGAGATCCTGGCATTGTGGCGGAGGCGACAGGTGCACTTCAGGGAGCTGCTTTCCTGCCCCTGTCTGCTGACGGAGGCACCGCTGGTGGACTGATTTCTCACATTCCCCACAATTTGGCTGTTTCTTTCGATAAAAGTCTCTCCTTGCCATGTCCATAGACTCTAATCTTGGAATTGCTTTTGATCTCGAAAGACTTGCTTTTGGGACGTATTTAGACTATGTCCACCTTGTTTATAATGAGTAGGACATCTTCCTATCATGAGCAAATTTTCATCCGTGCCCTCTGTGAAGACTTGAAACTAAGAAAGGTTAATGAGAAGAGGATGAAGGGAAGTAGGGTATTTTTTCTGGTCTTCTTATAGGTAATCCCCTGATACGTGTGCCAGATACAGGGGGGAAAAGGCAAAACCAGATGCTGGTACTGAGCAGAATGGTATGAAACAAAGAGTTCTGCATTAGGAGACCGGCAGTGTGATGTTACAAGGCGTTTGTCTGCTTTGGCCTTGGTTGGCTCATCTGTAAAGGGAGGCTCATAATAGCTAACCCAAGTAACGGCGAGAGCTTCAACCTGATGAATATCTGCGGTGACTTTCCTTTTCTCTAAGTCTGGGCAATACTGACAGTCCAGCCATCCATTCAATCGTTTGCTATTGTTCTGTGTGCTCGTTCACTTGTACATCCTTCCACTCAACAGATACTCACTGAAGACACAGTACATGAAATTATCAATGCGTGACACGGTGAGAGACAAGATAAAAGCTGCTGCCCCAGGAATTTCCATTTTAATTGGGGAGAGAAGGCATTCAAACCAAAAGCTGCAATACAGAGTCCGCTAACTACAGCAGGAAAGGTACCTAGTGCTGCCAGAGTGCAGAAAAGAGAGACATTGCTTCTAGGAAGGAGATTCAGAGAAGCCCCCATGGAGAATGAAGTGGTTGAACTGAGTTTTAAAGAACAAAATAAACTTTGGATAGGCAGATATGTGGGAAAATATTCCACTTTTGTCCAGATGATTTAGTTTTCCAAACGTCTTCCTCACATTCCCACCTTTGGGTCTCTGCTCAGGCCCTTCCTGTGCATGCAAAAGAAATATCTGTGTTTTGCTGAAGGGTGCACCTTGCTCTGAAAGTCAATGAATGAGTCAGCAACATTTATTAACAATCCATTGAGGTTTTAAAATTGGTGTGTATTTTCAATGGGAGTTTATCGAATCTCTGATGTTTGAGGCAATGTCGGGGGAGGGGGTCTAACGCATGGGGGAAAGCCGTGTTTAGGAATAACTCGATAAAATGGGATATGTGAAAAGTGCAGTGAGATTAGGAAAGGGACGTGTTCAGAAGAGAAAGCATTCAGTTCTGGTAACATGGAAAAACATTAGGAAGGAAGTGGCCAAGAAAATAAAATAGGGGTCTGTAAATGCTCAAGGGCGGGTAATCAGGGCAACGGGAATTAGGTGGTTTGGAACCGAAGGTCCACGTAGCAGTGAATTTTGTCAGTGTGCGTTGCAATCAGTTGTCTTTCCAGGAGCCTTCAAACCAAGTGTAGCAAGTTCCCACACAACCAACCGAGTTGGGGAAGCACTCTGCTTTCCCTTGGGTTGAACCTTTCTTAGGCTCTGGGGAAGGACTTTTGTTGGATGTGCCCGGTGAGTCGGAGAGTGAAGTCGGGATAAACCAAGTGGTCTCCCAAGGGCAGGATTTTGACAAGACTGAATTCGACAGTGAAGCTGATGCAGATGCAGACAGATGATGCCCCAGTGCGCTTCGTGTTGCCTGTCTGTGCTTTAAAATTGGTGTGGCTTCTTCAAAATCCCACCTACTGCTTTACCAAGACCAGCTTCCCACACTCTGCAGAAGGATTTCTCCTTGTGGTCTGTCAGTCCACTGGGTGGTTTCCCCTGTGCCGTGGGATTCCTCTTTGTGGTTGGAGGTCA
>CAUYSK010120835.1:0-29790 GCA_963575035.1 Avahi laniger | reverse complement strand
CTAAAGGGAGGGAAGGGCATGCCTTTAACCTGCATTTGGGTGAGGCAAAGACATAAAGTGTAACTAGAATGTTTGTACCCTCACAATACCTTGGAATAATAATATAAAAAAAAAAGAAAAGGACAAAAAAAAAAGAAAGCCGGAACTTAGAGAATACCTTTATAAGCTGACATTTCTAAAAAAGTGATTTGAATTGACATAAAGGCATAGATCTATACAGTAAGCTGAGGGTTCTTTCCAGAATATCTCAGAGCACAATTAAAAACAAAAACACATGCACTATAAGGATTATAGTTCTCAAATATGAGGCTTGAATAAGTTATTATCTCTCTAACTCCTAGATCTTTTATTTTGTTTTTCGGTGTGTAAATATGGGTGGTAACTAATGCCTATAGCGTTATGGTAAGGACAGTGAATGATAACATATGTTACACTCTTACAGTAGGACCTATAGTAAGAATTCAGTAAGCCCCAAAAATCATATCTTCAAGAGAAAATAGTAATGAGAAACATTCAGGACTAATAAAATGTAAGCTTGCTGAGTAAGATTTTGAATCTACTTTATATTACCCAGGACTTGTGATTTGTTCATAGATGTTTATAGGCTTTATGTGTAAAGTGTCTTTATAGTTTCTGATTTTCTAGGTTCACTTTTGAAAAAATGATTTTGTGGTGTTATATGCCTAGAAGAACACACGATTTTTTTCTATTTTTCTAATTGACAAATAATAATTGTACCTACTCATGGGGTACACAGTGATGTTTCAATGCATATAATGTATAGTGATCAGATCCAGGGTAATTAGCATATCTGTCAGATATTCCTCATAGTAGAATCACAAAATTTTAAACTTGAGAAGACTTATTGTCTTTTCCTTTATCCTGTTTTTGAATATTCTTCAGACATGTAGCCGATCAATCAGACTTTTTTGGTTTAAGACTGAAAACAGATGAGTTTTGAGAACCTGCCTGGTCAATGGAACTGAAGAGCTACCATTTCATTTAATGTGTATTCATTGAGCACTTATTATGTGCCAGGCACCACACTAGGCATATTATTAATGTTATCATCTGGCATATTGCATGTGCTTTTCTCACATAAAGTGTTTATATGAAATTTATTAAAAACTAGGGATATTTTTCCTTGTGTGGAAAACTTGTGTACATCTAAAAGGACAATGACGATACCTGTTACTTTGGTAATTAGTTTATTCCTATGACGAAGACCTTTCTTGGTCTGGGAGAATACTTACAATTTTAATTTACATCTATACTTGATAAAATGTTGAGTGGTGAAACTAGAACCAGGATGTCCATTATAGTAACTTTGGAAAGGCAAAAAGAACCAGAAGGAGAGAAAAAAAATCTACCATGTATTGAATGGCTCCAAGGTACTAAGCACTTTATATATTATGTGATTTTGCCTTTGAAACTTGCTTCTCCCGTTCTCCCTACTTCAGTGAATCTAGCTAGTTGCTCAGACCCCAAATCTCACTCTTCTCTTACCTCCTGATATCCACATTTAATAATTCTTTATGTTCTGTCAATTCTCCTTTTTTTGAAACCTCTTGAATCTGTTCATATTCTATTGTTATTTCTGTCAACGAATTACTTTGGTCCACTATTATCTCTCATACATTAATAGATTACTGCAACAAACTTCTAACTGGTCTCTTTTCTTCTAGATTTGTCTTCAATTCAGCAATGTCCATGTATTAAGCCATCAAATGTCTTTTCTAAACCATATGTCTAAGGAACATTCTCCTCTTCCCTGGGGCCCGATTGGTAATGTCATTCAAAAACTAGCATCTTCAGTCTTTCCTTTTTAGCCTTCCACTCTTACCACCTGTCTGACTCTAGGCTCCAACCTCATAGTGTGCCAGTCCCAAATGTGCTATGATATCATCGTAAATGGCTCATGCATTAGAGTCAGGTAGACAGAGTTTCAGTTCTATAACTGTTCACCTTGAGGAGTAAGTGAATATGTAAATTTCCTAGTATAGTGTGTTACCCACAGAATTCTCTCTAAAATAGCTGATAATTTATTTTCTTTGCTTTAATGTCACCTCTATGTAGAACCTCATATCTACCTTATCTCCCCCCAACCTTTGTTTCTTGCTTGGTTGCTTCCTTTTTGTGCTTCCGGTATTTCATAACTTACATGTCACTTTATATAAGAAACTTTCCCTTAGTTCTAAATATTGCATAATTCTCCTGTGTATTTCATTGTTTATTTCTTTTGTAGTGCTATTCTGCATATGTCACTTTCATGTTTTCTAAACTACAAAATAAACTTCTTGAATGCAATGACTGCATTGTTTACTATTTCATTTCTATTACATATATGCCACTCAAAAATATTTGTGAATGAAGAGTGAATAGATGCATGTTTGAACTAATAATGATAGATATTGTTTATAGAGGTTTGATCATGTGCCAGTTCCTGGGCTAAGTTTCAAATATCTTTCTTACTTTCTCTGTCTCTGTAGGCATATATGTTTCTCTATCTCTGTTTCTCTTTCTCTCTTTCTCTCTCTCTCTCTCAATAGATAGATATATGTATACACACATGTATATATGTATACATACATATTTGTATAAACACATGTGTATGTAAATATATATTTTATATAAAATATTGTACATATCATATATGCATTTATACATATATGCATATATACATATATGTATATATTTAATTCTATTTAAGACACATATATACTTAATTCTATCTAAGTCAACACAACTTTATAATTTTCTGAGACCTTACTATTTTCATTTAACTTCTAAACATTTAAAGAAATTTGAGGCTCAGAGATAATAATTCTTTGCTGCTGAGCTTTGAGCTTATAATTTTGAGGGGGCAAAAATGGCTGGGATTTCAGCTTCCATGCAACTTTTAAACCCACTTATTTTTTTTAACCACACCATACTATTTCCAGTTTACAGCCTAAATGTTGTTGTGAAAGAAGTTTCTGGTATGAAAAGGAACAGAAAAATACCTGAATATAGTACACCCTGAGACGATTTGAAGATTATAGCAGAATGATGCTTTCCTGAGGTTTCATAACTGTTCAAAACTGTCAGCACCTGGCATTTTGAATTTGTAGAAATGAAAGCTAATCTATAGGTAGACTTGCACTGTTTTACTTTACATTAAGTAGACTTGCAATGGGATCTGACAACACGTTCTGCTCTATCTTCATCTTCATGTACCCTGGATGGATCCCCGTGGTTTTTAGCCTTTCCTTGCTTGTAGCTTGCGTTTTGTGTATACTCTCACAGAAAGTATACTGGAGTCTCTGAGCAAAACATTGCTGAAGAACACGTGCACTGATACTAGAAGCGTATTCTCTAACTGGGGAACTGTTTCACTCATCTAAAAAGTGATTCACTCATCTAAAAGAAAATTAACCTTCTCACAGAGTGCAGCCAACTCTCATTCTGGAGTTTGAAGTGTGACTCCATGTGGAGCTAAGGTTGCAGGACCTTCTCTGTTCTTGCCTGGATTTTGATCTTTTTCCCTTCTGAATTTGTAAACAAAACCTCCTCTCTAGGCTTGATAATTCTTACAGTAAGTCTCTAGCCAAAAGAAAATGATTCTTCCAGAGTATGGAGAAAAACTGGCCAGATTTGAGAGTGTTTTGGATTAAAAGTGGCAACCGTGTGCCAAAACCACGAAGAACATACACATTCCCTCTGCTTCTACTCATTTGCGCATAAATTACAGATCGTGTGGCTGCAAATGTTATACAGAAAAAGTAATGCACAGCTTCTCTGGCACTTTGTGTAAGAGACTAGTTGCTCAGTTTATGGTGGCTAGATGTTATGCATAAGAATTACCCTTCATGTTTTGCAATTTATCTACAATACTTTCCATGTCAAAACACACCACCATTTTGAAGCCATTCCACAGCATCACTAATAACAGTCCTTTGTTTATTACAACAGCAGTTCAAGACCCTATTTAATAAGATTCCATGGACTGGCTGATTTTATCTCAAGGTCAAAAGACAGAATGGCTTCAGTTTTGACACCCAGTCTTTTCACTAATAAGAAAAAAAACCCAAATAACCGTCTTTGGTGAAACACTATCAAGACATCTGAAAACAAATTTTACAAAACAAACAAAATAATCCCCTTTTATACTTTTGTGCTATATTTGTATAGTGTTTTTCAATTTTCGAAATCCATTTACATGTATTAGCTCTCATTTAGTAATCTGGATTAAGCCAACATTTTCGAGTATCTACTTTTTAGTAACCATTGAGCTAGGCTCATGTAATCTTCGCTACTGTCATGTGAGGCAGGAGGTATCATTTCTTGTTCCAAGAAGAGGAAAATGAGGCCCAGAGAAATTAAATTATAGGACCAAGGTCACACACAGCTAATTATTGTGAGAAACAGAGCTTGAAGATCTTTTTATTCCAAATCTAGCACCCATTTTGTGACATTTTGCTCCTAATCTATAACTAGGGATAACTGCCTTAGAATTAATGTCAATCTTAGCTATCGCCAAATTATTTAGTAATACTGCAGAAAACAATCAGTCCTAAGTACATCTAAGAATTTCCCAAAATGAGCTATTTGAAAAGTTTCCAAATTATTCCTAACTGCTATATATTGAGCAATAAAAGAAATTGCTTTCTTGTATTTTTCCCCTTTGTGTTTGTGTATCTGCTCACAAAAATCATTTCATGCATAATGCAAAGTAATAAACTACAGCTTGTAATGGCTACAAAGCCTTGCCCATGTGGAAATAGAACTGGAAATCCATTATAGTGATGCATCCTTCAAATGCAATTCAAGTTTGACAAACATTAAACAATTTGGGCAGGCACTTCCAACCAATGTATTCTCTGAGTGCTTTTTAGGTGTCTCATCATCATGTTATTATTCTAAAATGCCAGGAAGAATTAATGATTTCCTTTAGGTAAATCACTGTGGGTTGAAATACCACACAGGACTAACCATTGCCCATTTTCTTGTGGGGAAAATAATATTAGTTCCCTATTCACAAGTTGTTTTCTTTTAAAATGGCAGTTCCCTTGAAATTTCATTTTCTTTGTGCCTCCTAAAAATGTTACCATTTGATCATAATCTCAAATAAAATTGGTGTTTTCTCAACAAAATAAGCACATTCTCATTCACTTATGAAAATGTGAATATAATTGATCAGTGGCTCTGTTTCCTTCTATATATGAAAACAAAATAGTGCCAAAGGATTGGAGATTTCTTTTACCAAAAAAAAAATCTCACCTGACTAAAGAAAGTATTCTGCTTACATAGACTTGTTTTATGTTCATTAAGAGACATTCATTGGGAAAATTTAAATAAATCTGTTTTTTGAGGTCTTGTTATTTTAGAGAGGAAGAGGTTCTCAGACTCTATTTATTTCCTAGGAAACAAGATATATATTATACACTTTTTTCATATTTGAAATGCATACTGAAAGGCATTAATTTGGGTCACTGTGTTATTCCTGTGTAATGAAAAAATTTTGACCTTTGTACAGGACACAAGGGAATTCAAAGACCACACACCATCTCAAAAGCATCCCCTTCTTAACCACATTTACTTCTGTTTGGTGAAAAGAATTTTTTTTTCTTTCTCTCTGTCTGCATTTTTTTTTTTGTTATGGAAAAATTAAAACAACTCAAAGAGTAGAGAGAATAGGACAATTTACTAAATACTCATCACCCACAAAACTTATCTCATCTATACTCTTCCCTGCTCCTGATCATCCTCAGAATATTTTGAAGCACATCTGATTTCCTTCTTAAATATTTCAGAATATATTTGTACAATATAATGTTATTTTGAAAACTATCACCAAAACATTATTATTATATCTAACAAAGTTAACACTCCCTAATATCATCACATAGGCAATTACTGTTCAGATCTCCCTGATAGTTTCAGAAATGTCTTTTTCCATTTGATTTATTCAAATTAGGATCCAATCAAGATTCACACATTGCATTTCTCTGAGATTTCTGTTAATATATTTAAATATGTATGTTTGTTACTTCTCCTTCTTTTATTTTGTGGAAGAAAACAATTTATTGCTCTATAGTGTGATTCACATTCTAGATTTTGGCAATTGCTTCCATGTAATGTTTTTTAACATCTTCCTCCACTTCCTTTATTTTCTGTAAATTGTTAGTTTGATATCAAGTCTTAGAATACTTCATAGGTTGGCTTGCACACATCTTATTTAATCACATCATAGGCACCTAATGTCTGGTTGTCTCTCTTTTTTGTGATGTTGTAGATCTTATGATTGTTCAACAAATAATCTCTCTCTCCTTCCAATGCTTCTCTCTCCCCAACCTTTATGAGAAAAGTATACCTCTCCACTACATTGGTACTGAGCTTAGACATTTGACTTGCTGTGGCCTATAGAATGTGAGGGGATGTGACATATACCCCATCTGTGCCAAGGCTTCAAATGTGTTTTCACGGTCTGACTTAGCTTCTAGACTTCTTGCCTTCTGCCATGAGAATCATGTGTTTCAATAGTGGCTGCCTCTTTTATCTTGCGTTACAGATTGTGAAGACAGGAGAAGCTGACCTGAAACCAATCCACCATTTGGAACTAAGTCCAGTTTAACAACAGCTGACCCACAGATCCAGTGTTTTTATAAGCAAGAAATAAATGTGTGTGATTGTATGCTACTGAGTTTTGGGATTATTTGTTGAGCAACATTATGGTAGTAAAAAGCTTAATGATACAGACATTAATACTCATCAGTGGATTGAGGTGTTATCAGATTGCTCTCTTTTCTTTTAACTTAATGGTTTTAGTAACTGTTGATGATTTTTGCTTAGGTCCTTTACTTCACTATGGATTACAATATGGTAACAGTCTAAATTCTAATTCCTCATTCATGCATTAACCCCAGAAGAGTACCTGAGAAGGTAGTTTGAGGGATGGTTTATAAAGGAAACTCAGGGTAATTTTTTTTTTTTATTCTTTCACTTCATTTGCTAGTTTTAAGAATTATGAACTGGTTCCCTAGCCTACTCCAAAGGTGACCAATCAAATTTTATTTTAAGCATGATATACTCATGGATTTTCATTATTATAAAAGCATCAAATTCTGTTTGAGATATTTCCACCAATTGTTGATATTAATCTTTCTGATACTCATATTGTTTACTCTTAAAATGTTATTTTTATGACTAGTTAAATCCAATATTAATAAGTTTCTTAAAGAAGAGATCTGGAGCTCTGCACTTTTATTTTTTTATTTTTCCTAGTGTAGCTACATTGCCTTTCTGTGAAACCTAGAAATCACTACTACAGTTGAGGGAGGCAGGGGAAATTGCTAACAGTAAAATTCCTTAACGGACTGAATCAAAGGCAGTGGTTGCTGCCTGTTTGGAAATGCCCAGAGCGGCATGCAGTGAATTTGCAAATAGCTCAAAGATCTCCCTAGTATCTAAGAATAAGAGACCTTGAAATTATTGATGGGGATCCCTAACATAAAGACGGTATCCCAGTTAAGTGATCTTCAGTAAATGACAAATGAAGGATTAACTGCCAGGAGCATTAGCCTCACTAATTCAGTATTTATAGTCATTCAAGTTATTAGCTTTTTAATTAACACTGAAAGATCTGAAAGTACCTAATTGTATTTCATTCTAATTATATTAACAGATTATACACATGAAAATTAAAATTTTGCTTTTCTAATATTCTCTTTAAGAATGTGCAAATAGAGTTGCTGTTTTCTTAATAAATGTCTCTTAACTGTTATTATGTTTCTAAACAAGACAGACAAAATACAAGTTAATGGTTTCATTTAAGTATGTTGCATCTAGTTGGGATTATAGAATTAAAAGACTTTATCCAAGGGTATTAGAGATATACCATGTCCATTTATTTAATTCACTATAATAATAATCTGCTCATTGAATTATTTAACACATCTTTTTATAAAGGGCTTCGTGCATTCAGATTTGAATGTGAGCAGATTAGATTGTTCCATTTATGTCCTTTAAGACAAAATCACCTGGAAAAGCTGTTTCAGAGCCTATAGAACAGAAATGAAATAAAGGAAAGCAAATACAAATTTGAGAAAAGAATAAGAATCTACTTCTGATTCCCTGATTGCTCGCTTGGGCTCAACTTTAATGATGTTGGTTTAGGAATTTTGCTGAGTGAAGCTTCTAATCCTGAAATCTTTTAGTTCTTTTGTTCTAACATCAAACCAAATTCTTGTTTTAAGTTTTTTTTTTTAATACTTTATTTTAAGCCCTAAGGTTACCCTTTGTCTGTGCTGGTAATGTAATCTAATAGATCTTTGATATAATGATCCAAATATTGGGTCAACTCTCATGTGTAAGAACAGTGGGTGGCTTTCTGTGTCAGGAGGATCTGATCTGACATTTGTCTATAGAGATGTGACAGAAATATACATAAAGTATTAATGATGTTTCTTGCTGTACCCAGACTTTAAAACATTTATTGCCCTTTGTCCCCAGCTGAGCTATGATATATGAGGTCAACACTCCTCCATGGTTAGGGAAAGTGGCAGTCACATAATTATAAAGGAAAGAATTCATGTTTAAAATTTAGAATCTTTGTTCTGATGAAAGACAAAGAGCTTGGGAAGAATCATCAAGGTAGCCATCCCAATCATCTTTTCAGCTACCTCTACCTCTTCCAAGCTGAGATGCAGAAGTTGGATAGGGATAGAAGTCTTACAATCCCATGTCTCCCTTAAAGAAGGCCCTATATCTTTCTTTCCTCACTCCAGTTGGGTATATAAGGCAGTGGTAATTTTAATAGTTTTAATTTTCTATTGCTGCATAACAAATAATCCTAAAACTTAATGATCTAACACAAAATCTAATTATTTCTCATAATTCTATATGTTGACTGGGTTCAGCTGGGTAGTTCTTATGCTTCATGTAATACGAACTAGTGTTGCAATATCTGGGGGCTCGGCTGGGCTTAAATGACCAACAACTAGTCACTCACATGACTAGTGCACTGATTGACAGCCAGAAGACTGGGATCAGGTATGTAGGGAACTGGGATGGCTAGGTTTACCCCCTTTTATTCCATATAGTTTCAGGGCCTATTCCTCTACATGGTCTCGCCATGTTTTCTTCAGCAGGTTAACTGGACTTCCAACATGGCAACTCAAGGCTTCCAAAAAGATAATAGAAGTTTTCAATCCTTCTTAAGGCTTCAAACTAGCACAAAGACACTAGCTGTATTCTATGTACAGATTCGGCATTGAAGGTGACATCTATCATGATGGGAATGTGATGCATTGAGGTCAACTTTGAAGAGTAGCTATGAGGAGAATAGAAAGTCCTTTTAAGTTTTGGATCTGAGAATAGATAGGAGGACATTGTATACTTTTTCCTGGCTGCCCTTGATGGTGGAAGTTCCCTCATTGTTTCCAGCAATCTCTCACCCTGCGAATGTACAACCTAGCTTCATGGGTTTACTAGGTAGATGGGCCTGAGAGGAGCTTGTCTTCAACCGGATTCAGTGAACGAGGAGAGACTTGCAGTCTTGGTGAAAAGACAGGAAAGGCTTGTAGTATTGGTGAAAAGATACTGAATGCTGCCCCTGACTAGTAGGGATTTATACAAAAAAGTTCCTTGTGTCTTTGTGGAAAACGCACAGATTACAAGCACCTGTGGAAAACCATGTGCCACATCTTTCTAGAAGCAGAATCAGTCACAACTGATAGCTGAGAACCTGATACTCTATAACTTGATCTTTACAGTTAATTGCAATTTCTAGGTAATATATTTTTTTTCTATTTTAGCATACTTAAGAAAATAGAACCATTAAGACTATTTTCTAGCAGACATCATTTTTAATTCAACAAATATCTTTCAAGAACTTACCATACAATAGGCACTACTTTAGAAGACACAGCAGTGCAAACAGTTTGCTAAAGCTCTGCTTTCATTGAGTCTTGTTTTAATGTAAGAGAGGAGATAGACTACAGAAATAGAATATATGATATATGATATTAAAAATTAAAGCAAGAAAAATTTTCATAATAAAAAGAATTAGAGAGCAAAATAAAAACTCATAAAAAAGAATTAACTGAGTTTGTTATTCTCTTCAATCCATTCATTCTAAAAACAAGCTGATCCAATAACAAGCTAGTCACGTGTCATTTAATAGCAGGGGCACGTTCTGAGAAATGCGTCCTTGGGTGATTTCATCATTGTATAAACATCACAGTGGGTTCTTACACAAATCTAGGTGAGTTAGCCAACTATGCACCTAAGCTATATGGTATGGCCTATTATTCCTAGGCTGTAAATCTGTATAGCATGTTACTGTCCTGAATAGTTTAGGTAATTAAAACTCAATTGTAAGTATCTGTGTATCCAAACATTTCTAAACACAGAAAAGGTACAGTAAAAATATGGTAAAAGGTAAAATATGGTATACCTGTATAGGGCATTTGCCATGAATGGAGCTTACAGGACTGAGAGTTGCTGAAGATGAATCAGTGAGTGAATAGTGAGTGGAATGTGAAGGCCGAGGACATTACCATACACTACTGTAGACTTTATAAACACTATACATTAGGCTACATTAAATTCACACAAATTTTTTTCTTTCTTTAATAATAAGTTAACTCTAGCTTATGGTACCTTTTCACTTTATAAACTTTTTAATTTTTTTTAACTTTTTTACTCTTTTGTAATAGAACAGCTTAACAAAAACACATTATACAGCTGTACAAAATGTTTTTTCTTTATATTCTTATGCTGTAAGCTTTTTAAAAAATTATTTTATTTTTTACTTTTAAAATTTTTTATTAAAAACTAAGAGAAAAACACATACATTGGACTAGGCCTACACAGGGTCAAGATTATCAATATCATTGTCTTCTACCTCCACATCTTGTCCAACTGAAAGTTCTTCAGTAACAATAACACACATGGAGCTGTCATTGACCATGATAACAATATCTTCTTCTGGAATGCCATCTGAAGGACTTACCTCAGGTTGTTTTATAGTTAACTTTTAAAAATATATATAAATAGAAAAAGTATATTCTAAAATAACAATAAAAAGTTTCACATAGTAAATACTAGGCAAGAGGAATTTTTTAGCTCTGTTATAATCTTGTGGGACCACTGCCATGTATGCTGTTGGTCTATTGTTGACTAAAACGTTGTTATGGGGCACATGACTATAATTGATTTTGTCATGTCATAAATTGCCATCAATTGCCCTCTTTGCTTTTAGGCTATTCAGAGAAAAATTTTCTTTAAATGGATTTCGAATGGTGTTTGTTGGGTTTTTCTTCATCTTAAGTGCTTTCTAAATATTTCAGCTGTGATCACCTGCCAGGCCATAATAATTTGTCATCATAAAGAAGGAGGAAATCTTTTTGTAGGACATATACTTAAATGATTCTGCAGTGTACAAAACCATTCACCACTGAATGCTTGCCTGTTGTTCTTCTTTGGTATGATTTTTGCCTGGCTTATGATAAATAGCAGGAATATTTTATTTCTGAGCTTCTTAAAATACCTATATATCCATACATTTTAGAGTCAGTTTATTTCCTTAAAGGCTACATTATCGAGTGTACATATTTTTTTAATAAATAAAATTTTATTGGAATATAATCTACCTACAGAAGAGTACAAAAAATAGTATGTGTACAGCTTGATGAATACTCACAAAGTGAACACACTTGTGTAGCCAGCACCTGAATCAAGAAACAAAACATTACATGCTCCTTTCTAATTATTACTTCCTGCTGCAAGTGTAGTCACTACCTTGTATTCTGATACTTTAATTTTTCCTTTTTTCATATAAAAGTTTCCTATTTTTATATAAAGGTGTGCTTTTTACTTTACATCATACAGATATATTCTTTTGTGTCCAGTTTCTTTCTCTAATAGATTCATGATATTCATACAGGTTGTTTTATGTAGTCATTATTTTACTTGGATTTCTGCAGAGTATTCACTGTACAAATATTCTGCTGTGGGATTTTAAGTTATAGAATTGATGCCAGACTATGAATCTGAGTAGGACATTGCTGCCAACGAGGGAGACAGTAAATGAGCTCCTCATTGCAGCCCAGCCTCTCAAGATAGCAGCCTCTAAGACAGTGATCAGTGTATATAAAAGCTTGTTGGAATGTGTTTTCTCAAGCAATGCCTGTGGGAGAGGGAAGGAAGCTGCATGAGGCAGAGAAGTTGGGCTGTGATGAAGTTACAACATGGCCTCAACCAGCCCAGTTTAGGATGATCCTTCAGATTTGTCTTAGTTTCTTTACATCAGGGGAACAAGGCCTTTGGGGCCCCTACATAAGCCAGTCAGGGGATTCATGCTGCCCTGATTGTATGAAGTTAGAAATCTTGACCTTGGAGCAGGCAGTCCTCTGCAACACAGCACCCCCTATATTTCTTATTAAATAAATATTCCTCAGAGTCAGAATCTAACAGGTGCCTTACTGCCTTCCCCAGAGACCAAACCTTCAAATGGACCCTTAGTGATGTTCATAAGTATGCAGAATAAGCATTCAGTCAAGATTAAGGCCCTTTTGAGTTGTAAACAGAAAAAGCGAACTTTAAATTGAGCTGAGAAAAAAACTGTTGAAAGAAGTCCTTAAAATTAAATGGTCATTTTGTGTTGTGGTTCATGTCTCCTGTGTACTTCACAGTGTACACACTGGATTTATGATGAAGGAAAAAGAAAGAAACCTGATTGAATTTCCCTACCTTCAATGCCGAATGTATCTCCATGTCTGCCTTTCTTGGTGGCGAAGTTCGAAGAAGAAGATCGGGAAAGAAAAATGACAAACAATTTCTTAACCACCTCCTATATCTAAGGCACACTCCTGTGCGCTATGCATATTTTGCCTTATTAAATCCTCATCACTAGGCGAAGTATCTATTATTATCCCCACTTGAAGGAAGAGGAAAACGGAACGCTGTGGATCAACAGTTAATAAGTGTTGATAAAACTCAGACATAAGTTCATCTAATTCCAGTTCACTTTTTCTTCCAACCACAGCACACTTTCTCTCAGGAAGATGCGACAAAATGAGCATAAAACACATGAGTAGGAAGAGGATGTTGTTAAGGGCTGGGGGGGGGGTAACAAGGGGCAGGGGAAGGGAGGGGAGGAATGGAGGGAAAGCAAGCAGG
This sequence comes from Avahi laniger, assembly GCA_963575035.1. Lineage (NCBI taxonomy): Eukaryota > Metazoa > Chordata > Mammalia > Primates > Indriidae > Avahi > Avahi laniger. The sequence goes on along the minus strand of CAUYSK010120835.1, from coordinate 16,629 downwards.
AGGACAGGTAAGACAACAGGGCCGGCGAGGTGGGCCCTAGTGGGGGTGGAAGCCGGGTGAATGTGTGGTTCTTGGAGGTCAAGGGAGGGCGGGCCGCAGGACCAGGCAGCGGTTGGCGGCGGAGCCCCCCAGGAGTGAGGCAGCGAGCGGCGCAAAGCAACTGACGCGACCTTATGACCAGGACCGGAACCGGTCCCCAAAGCCCCCAGCCTGGTGGCGTCGGCGCTTCTCCCCACACCCTGTGTCTTAGCAGCTCCACCCAGGGACCCGACGGCCCAGAGGAGAAGATGGTGAGTCCCGATGGTGACCTGGTTGGGATTCCATTCCCGGACTACAGCAGTGAGCTCCTGAGCTGCCTGGATGCGCAGCGCCAGCTGGGCCACCTGTGTGACCTCACTGTCGGGACTCTACTTTGAATACCGCACCCACAGGGCTGTGCCGGCCGCCGGCAGCCACTACTTCAAGCAGCTCTTCACTGAGGGTGGCGGCGGGACTGCAGCTAGAGGAGCCAGGGCCGCGCATGTGAGCTGCAGTTGGTGGGTCGCTAGGTGCCCTGCTCAAATTTGCCTATACACACACACTGGCCACCTGCGGCGCCAACGTGCTGGAGATCCCCCGGGTCATCACTGCCTGCAGGGCAGCGCAGGCGAGAATGACTGTGTGCGAGCTGCCAGTACCTGAGGGCCTTTGCCACAGCCGCGGCCTCGCCAGTTCCGAATGGTGGCGGCAGCTCTCCTCGGGCGCTCCTCCCCGCCGCCGCCTGGGCCTGTCGCGCTGAGGCAGCCGCAAGCCCGGAAAAACTTTCCTGCAAACCAAGGGGACCGGGGCAAACCACCTTAGTACGCGAGGTTCCCTCAGTGCCCACCCATCCTTTGACCTACGAGGTGGAGGAGGTGGCAGAGTGGGCAATAGTGGGATCAGTGGGCTGGGGACAGCGACACCCCGCCCACAGGGACTACCTCACCTCCCAAAGGGCTCCTGAGCTAAGATGCCTGTAAGGGTGAGGAAGAAGAGGAGCTGGTATATCCTCCAGCCTGTGGGCTGGCTCGAGACCGGAGGGGTGGGTCCCCCTGTCCCCAGAGGAGCTGGGCCCTGTCATGGCTCCCGACCTCATGGCCTACCTAAGCCCCCTGCACCAGGACGCCTTGGCACCAGGGCTGGATGGCCATGACCAGCTAGTGCGCAAACGCCGCTCCCAGGTGCCTCAGGAGTGCCCCGTCACCACAGGATCAGCACGGGGAGGGCAAACTGCAGCACCACGTGAGGATCCTCACGGGCGTCCGAGGCGTTCGCTTCCCCCGGAACTAGAAGCTGAGGAGACGCGCGACGCGCAGGAGCACACGGGAGAGCGCCCCTCCCGGAGCCCTCACACCGTAGCCCGCTTCCTCCGCAGCTACAACCACAAGAACCACTTGGACCTGCACACCGGGACCAGCCCTATGAGTGCCCCCTGTCACCTGTGCCACAAGGCTTTCATCAAGGAGGACCACTTGCAGCGCCACCTCAAGGGCCAGAACTCCCCGGAGGTGCGCACCCGGCGGAGCTGAGAGGATGAGGCATCACCTCAGTCCCCACCACCCTCCACAGCCACCCGTTCCCCCGCTGGCCTCTACCTCTCTAATGGCCACCTGGACACCTTCTGCCTATCTCTGGCTCTATTCTGGACGCAGTCAGTCCCACTGGGGCCTTAGTCTCTACCTCCTGGCTTCCTAAGGACGATGAGGAGGAGGGGCCACCCACCACACCCGAGGCCGAAGGTGCCATGGAGTCTTCTCAAAGAGGGACAAGTGGCCAGGCTGGAGCAGCACAAGGCCGAGGACACCCATGCCAAGCAGTGGGAGAATGCAGGTCAGGCAGAGATGGGGTCAGGGGCACTGAACCTTGCCGGCATCCAAATCAGCCCCTTCCCCGCAGAGCCCTCATTTCCAATTCCAAGCTGAGAAGGTTCTGGAGCAGAGACTCCCGGAGTGGGCTGTGATCCTCCAAGGAGTGATACATGTGATATTGTGCATATATTTACAGCTCTATTGTAAAGTTGAGGTCCCTGTCCCCAGCTGCTCCTGGGGCGTAGGAGAAAAAAAAAAAAAACTCAAACCAGGTGAGTATTTTGCCTTTACCTACAACAGGACGTGCATAATTTAACTTAAAAGAAGCAGGAGTTACTTACACCGTATCTTTTTTCCCTGACTTCAAAATAGATTTTCTGTGCAATAAAACACATTTAGTGCGCCTGTGCACTACAAAGAAAACCCACTTCTATATCCCTAGCACCTAAAGTATTGCTACAGGGAGCTCAACAATCAATATCTTGGTTAAATAAGTGAACATATTAGTCCTCATGTCTTGTGGCTTTTAAATACCAACCAATAGACATCCGGTTAAGCTAGCCAGTAACAGATGTAAAGTATGGAATTTATCTGTACAAACATAGGAAATAACTCAGGATCCTCTTTATTTTCAGAAAACTAATGAAGTTAAACCATTGGCCAAGGACAACGTTCCTGACTTAGGATTTTCCGTGTAAAGAACCCTCTTAAAAATGAAAGGTAACTTTTTGTTTTGTTTTGTTTTTCTGTCTCTTCTTCCTCTCTCATCCTTTCCCTTCATCAGTCTTACAAAACATATGGTGGAAATAACTTATGAGAGAATAAAACACCAAAAGAGTCAGAAACAGAAATTTTGAAAATGAAGGGGAAAGTGAGGACCAGTTGTGGCAAAATTTTCAGAGGTGGTAGCCAAGTAGCAGCAGCAAGCAAAGAGTTTATTTATAGTTAAAGTAGAGTGAACAAAGACCCCTTGTGAAGATGTTAGCTGTGAATTTTAGTTTTAAGGAAGTGAAATAAATAGCACACATACCCCAAACAGAAGAGAACTGAATTTGGAAAATCTCTTTGATGACAGGAAAAAACAAAGAAAAAAAGGAGTTGTGAAATTGTGCTGCTGTTGTGAGGTTCCTTTGCAGCAGACAAGTCGTTGAATTGCAGGCTCCTCTGTGGAATACTTTGGACCTCATAAATACCAAATTCATTTGCCTGTAGGCATTGACATATACTGAAGAAAACTGTTATCACTGGTTCTCCACTACTGGAGCATCAGAAAAGATGTGTGACCATTACTAAGAAAGAGGATGATTTACTTTTCTTCTTTAAGGTTTAAGGCTAAGTTCAATAAGCAGCTAGTCACTATACCTGCTGTATTTTTTCATGCCTGGAAGCTAGAGATGACCGAGCTTACCTCACTTCACCCACCCAGTGTTTCTCCAGCCTGTACTCAAGCATGTTCAGAGTTGGAAATCCACTGCGTTCTCAGACGATGCTAATGGTTAGGGACTTCTACCTTATCGTAAGTTGAAATCTGCTTTCTTGAAGCTAATTAGTTTAATGGTCTTAATTCTATCTTCTAGAAAATTTGGAATAAGATTAATTTCATTCCCTCCAAAATAGTATTTAATAAGGGTTAGCTGCTGGATGCCCCCTAACAGCTCTTCCGTAGGCCGAACAGCTCAATATTCTTCAGTTGCTTTAACAATTCCAAGAATGATAGGGCCACTCTATTCTGAAAATGTGTCTGTTAGTATCATTTTTTAAATTATAGATTTCAGGTCTAAATGCAGAGTTCCAGAGTTGATCTAAACAAGTTGTCTACATATTTTTTTTGCTTGTATACCACATAAAATATTTTTAAAATAGCTGTTTGTCCATTCACACATTTTTAAGTTAACATCTAATTTTATGTTTGAAAATTGTCATGTTTAATTCCCAACATAGTGTTTATATTCGTTAAATACATCTTCATTAAAGCTTTGAAGAGTAGATTTTCCTCATTGCATTTATGGAAAATGTTCACCATGTAGAAAATATTCACCAAAGAAAAAGCCAGAGCCAGACCTAAGTGACCAACCATTCAGCCAAATCAGTTATTTTCTCACTGGCTATTATCTGATTTCATTTTTCAAGGCAGGTAAATCTGTTAATATGAATCTCCTTGACAGCCACCTCATTGCTCAATTCTAAGAGAGATAGGTAGAAAAGACCTAGAGTCTTGCTGTATGTTTATCACTTAGCCAAAATATAGTACTGTCCTTGGATTATTTCTTACCTGGGCTCATTTTGCTTTTCTGTGATGGGAATTTCTCTTAGGAGCTTTTGAATTGTCCTTTTGTTTGGGACCCAGAAATTTTACATCCCAGGGCAGTGTCCCCCAATAAAATTCAGGATAGATGAGAGGAATAGCTCTCTTCATTTGAGAGTGTGTGTGTGTGTTTAGGAGGGTGGCTATCTAGAAAGGGGTGTTTATTCAGCATATTTCATGATGTAACATTGTCCAGGGCAACTTGGCATGTGAACTTTTATGGGATTACACGACAGAATAAATGAAGATGAAAGAAGGAAAGTGTCCTCATACTCCTACCATCTCTATAGTATGGAAATATCTGACTGGCCTGTTCTCCATAGGAGGCACCTATTCTTTGCATGCTTGGAGGCTTCACACTGCAGATGTTTAATATTAAAGTGACATGGATATATGTGCCAGGGTCTATGCAGCCAAATATGAATATGGCATACTTCTTCTGAAGAAGAAGCTCAGAAACTAGAGGGAAAGAAAGGGTTCTTAAAAGCAGTTTGTTAGAGTTGGATCTATGAAGAGTGTGGGAAGATCAAGAATTTAGAATAAGATGAATCTGAGTTCCTCTGTTCCCTCTTCTGCTTTTTACCAGCTAGCTATACAGCCTTTAGCATGTTTCTTTGCATTTATGGACCTTCATAGCTTTGTTTTTCTTCTTTTTTTTTTTTGACTTCAACAAAATATTATTTGTTACTTCTAAATGGTATATATTAATATATACATTTTATCATTATGCTTTTATTTGTGTGGGTTTTTAACAAACATTTAGGTTGCACGAGTGCAATTTTGTTACATGAATATGTAACAGTGGTGAAGTCTGGGCTTTTTGTGTAACTATCACTCAGATAGTATTCTTTATGACCTTATGACCTGTCTTTACTCCCCTCACACACTCTCTCTCTCTCTCTCTCTCTCTCTCTCTCTCACACACACACACACACACACACACACACTTCTAATAGGTATTTCTCTAGGATTCTCATCATATTTTAACCGCATGGATCTTTTGAACCTCAATTAGTTCTTCACAAAAATATTTGTTCCAGCGACTGTTTAAAAATGTAATGTTCAGTATAATATGGGAAGATAATAACATATTAGCTGGTTGAGCAAGGGAAATTAACAAATGTGATTTTGGGGAGAGTACACGGGAATAGGAAAAAAGAGAAGTTTCCTTGATATTTGCTTTATTAATAATGAAAAAAAAAAAACTACTGAAAATTCCAAAAGACAGAATTCTACTTAACATAGACAGCTTCTATCCCTTCCTTTCCAATCCTTTAAAATACAAAAACTTAATTTTTTGGATCCCTGGAGATTCAACTAGTTGTGATTGATAAGCTAGGTTATTTTTTCATTTGTGTTTTAGTTTTGTCACTGGATCAGAAACAGTCTGATTGAAAACCATATCTCCATGAATCTTTCTGCTTTCCTAAAAAGTCACATGTGATCAGGTGAACAAATCTCTTTCTCTCTCTCTCTTTTTTCCAACATCTGAACATTAAGACTTGGGTACTTTTTCATTTAAGAAATATTTAAAATCATATGTCTTAGACAAGTTTTAAAAACCCATCTTCACTCTCAAGGACACCAACAGCATTATATCATCTCTCTAGATTTTAAATGTATGAGCCTAACTCTGAGATTTAACAAAGAATATTTTAGACTATAGCACCTTTGACTTGCACCATAATAAGGCAAAAGCAAGGTGCAAGGCCCCATTCCATTTGCAAACCATATAACCTTTAAAATGTGCCCTAGCATTCTTAATATTAAAATTATAGAAAATGATATATTCAGCCTTTTCTAGTGAGGTGAGTGGGGCGGGGAGTTCATTTGACAAAGGAAATTTATGATAATTTATATATTCCTTGACTTTATGAAAAGGCAGCACTTTGAGCACACTGGCATTGCAAATTTATGACATTTACTTCAACTATGAAGTTTGCCTCTCTGTAGTTTAGCTTTGATCTCAGTTGATATTAACTAAAGATTCTTCCTATAACATATATATGTTTGCCTGGATGATGTAAGTGAATCATCCCAGATAAGTTTTTAATAGACTGAATGAAATAAGCCAACAATGGCATTTCAGAGTGAATGAAAGGCTCAGCTCTGGAATCAGAAAGCACTATACTTGAGCACAAGCCCTACCACTTACCTACTGATAATGAAGGGAAGTAATGGTATTGTTAGTAAAATACTAGATTTAAGGATAAGCCCTACTGGCAACTGGCAAGATAGCTTCAATACAATTAGTTTCTTCATCTGTAAAGCAGTAAGCATTAAAATATCTACTGCATAGGGTAATTGGAAGTATTAAGTTAAATGTATGTCTAGGCTATAATAAACACAGCAAATGTTAGCTACTATTAATCTAGCATTTGAGAAAGTGCCTAGTACATGAGAAGCTCAACATAACTACAATAAAAATAAAATGATCTAATGCTTATGGAATGCTTATTACAAGCCAGACTATTCTACGCGTTTTATATGGGATAACTCATTTGATTAATTGTATGAGTAGACTAAAAATTTATTAATCTATATTAATAACGTATTCTTCTTACAAGTGAGTTATTCTTAACCTAAGATGTCTGTGACTTCAGTAATCAATGGATGGTTTTCAAGAGAAATACTACCTCTTTGATATTTATTGATAGGCAATTATATGTGCCTATATGCATTTATTAGAAAGGAGACAGGTAAAACCAACAGATTCTTTAAAAAGTTCTGCAAGCCCCAAAGTGGATAAGAATCACTGATACAAATTATTGCTTTGATGGCCTCTGTCAGCTGTGTGAGACAAGATGAGTGACGTTCAGAAAATGGTTAATTAACTCCTGAATGTTATCAGTACTGTGATTTCTGTAATTAACGCTACAGAACATGCTAACTCATCCCTGAAAGTTCTTCTCTCATTGTAAATAAGTTAGTATTCACCAAAGGGTTTATTTCACACATCTACTCCTACTGTCTGTAAAAACTGGGGGCTGTTGGGAAAAAAAGCAAAAGAAATCTTGCATTTTCCTTGCATTTGCATTAAGAATGGTAAGTTGTATGAAATACGATGATAGATCAATTCAATAGGCTTTCCAATCTAATTCTTCATCTGTGACCCTTGTTATAAAGGAGCATTTGGGGGAAGAACCTAGTGGTTGCTCACACTGATTTTTATCTCTGTAACTCTCACACTGTTCTTTCTTGTCATGTAGTAACTGCTCAAGAAATATTTATTGAAAAAATGGTGGCTTCCTAAGTTCTTAAATTTTACTAATCCCATGTTAATATCTATATCAGCATATACTGTTCCATATGAGGGAATAGACCAAGGATTTATACCCTAGGCTTTATTTGACATCAAGTTTGACTATTAATAATAAAATTTATTTCGGGTATCTTGGTACATAGTTTTTTGCCACTTTGAGTATACTTCTACTTTGTTTTTGATTTCTAAATATCACATCTTGTATAATCTTTAATAGGCCCTTTTAGTATTATTGTTATAAGTTACATTATAAATCCAAAATAAGCACAAAATACTATTTATTATTTTATTCCCAAAGTTAGTCATAGCAAACTTTTTTGAGTCACAATGAGTTGATTTAATTTTACATAAAATTTCCCCAAATTCAGAAAATGATGGTAATAAGAAAGGAAAAAAGATGCCCTCTCTTTCAACTAATAAAACCACTGTATATATCCTTTCATCCATTTTTAATCAATGGAATTTACATGATGCTTTTTACAAGAAATGATCTTGAGTCTTAATTTTTGTCATTTAACATTATGTCACAGTTTTCCATCTTATGAGCTCGAGGACATGATTTTATTAATACTGTCTTTCTAGTATTTGTTATGTAGAATTATCATAATTTTCTAATTCTGTCCTCAATTTTAGACATTAAGTTTGTTAAACATAATGTTACATACATATGTCGTGCATAGGCTTTTGCTTTATATTGGATTTCCTTAAGATAGATTTTCAGATGTGAAAGTATTTGGTCAATATGTGAAATGTTTTACTGGCCTCTGATAGTTATCAAAGTTCCCTCTGAAAGAGTTATAAAGTCAGGCATTTTAAACCACATGTTGAAGATGGGATGGGGGACAGAGAAGATGCTGAAGATGCTCAAGATGCTGAGCTCAAGATGCTGAAAAGTACTATGAGCTGGATCTGATAAAAGGACATTCCCTACTGTTGTCCATTATAAAATTATGTCAGAGCAGGACAGAAGTCTATTTGTTTAAACTGCAACTGAGGTCATTCGCTAATTACGTTTATCATTCTTTTTTTGATCAACAACCATTAACTGAAAAATTATAGTCCCATGGGACCGCGGGAATAAATCAGATAGATCTCTGCCCTCAAGGAATTTACCTGTTGCAAAAGAAGTACACAGTTAGCTATGCAGAAAGTGCTCACATAGCTATAAGGAAAGTGTTGAGAGATTGGCATGGGATTTCTGAGGTAGGAATGTCCTGAAGACAACATTATAAATGGGCCCTTAGAAGGGACTGGGGGGCAGGGCGTGGTGGCTCACGCTTGTAATCCTAGCACTCTGGGAGGCTGAGGCAGCTGGATCGCTCAAGGTCAGGAATTCGAGACCAGCGTGAACAAGAGCGAGACCCCGTCTCTACTAAAAAATAAAAAGAAATGATCTGGACAACTAAAAATATATATATGTATATATATAGAAAGAATTAGCTGGGCATGGTGGCGCATGCCTATAGTCCCAGCTACTCGGGAGGCTGAGGCAGGAGGATCGCTTGAACCCAGGAGTTTGAGGTTGCTGTGAGCTAGGCTGACACCACGGCACTCTAGCCTGGTCAACAGAACCAGACTCTGTCTCAAAAAAAAAAAAAAAAAAAGAAGGGATTGGATTGGACACCTGAAAATAGAGTGGACGAGCATTCTGGGCTGGCAGGACTGGGAAGCATAATAAAACCAAAAAGGTGAGAAAGTTAAAAGCATGCATGGAGGATTGTGAGTAGATGTTATGGGAGTTAGGAAAAGCATAATTGAAAAAGTGGTTTGGACTTAGTTTATTAAAGTTCTTAAATACTAAAGAATTTGTATTTTATGAAGGATGCAATGCCTGCCTGATACTCTAATGGAGATCTAATAGGGACTATGATTCTGGAAGTTACTTAGTGTCCTGGTACGTAAAACAAGTTGTAAAGGAGATCCCGGAAGTAGGGAGACCATGTATGAAGCTGTTACAGTCCTTTAGGTATTACCATCCTTAGACCTAGGCAAGAGGGGTCCTTTTCCTGGGTCCCGACAGCTTTAAAGGTCACCTCCTATCTCAAATAAATGTATTAAAGTAGTGGACGCCTTGGACACTTAAATGCAGCTTTCACCATTGACAGAATGGGACCTGTAAATGTATATGTTAGTTCTTATGATAAACACCTTTCAGACCTGAGGAAAACACGTATCTCTTGCCTATGTCATCAAAATAAAAGGTGACTACTTTGAAATACTGTGAAGATTTTTCACCTGGTCCACTGCTATTGTCAAATATGATCACTGCTTTTGAGTTTGCAGAGGATTTGAGCAGAAGTGCTTGGGTAAGAAAGAAGACAAGTGTGGTAACTTGTCAAATCCTTCTTCTCATATTGCATGAGTGCTATAGATTCTTACAAAAGGAAATATTGTTTTCCTGTAGTGCTGTCTACTTCTACACTTCTCTTCATGATTTGATTCATGGTGCCAGAAATACATAAAACTGAATGTGGTATTAGCAAGTTTCACATGGTGGCTGAGGCACATTTTGCGGTACTAAATACTTTAAATTACTTTTTACTGCAGGTCTTGATGTAATGTATGACATGTGATACTGATTACAGTTGACTCTTGTTATCCATGGTAGTTCTAAGTTGCCTTGAAAACTGATTTAGCCAATGCTGAATCTGGCTTGTAGGTAAAATCTGAGGTAAAGTTCTCAAGAGCCTCTGTTCACAGAATTTTTGTCAACTGATGAATATAACCTTGTTTTATGTATTTCTCTTTTCAAAAACACCTTATTGAATATATTTTCTTGGTTCATTAACACTAAACTTATGGCCAAAATCACTATAACTCATGCCTGAACAAAGCTTATCTGATACACATACTTTCTCCTGTTAGGAACCAAAGAAGACACATCTCAGCTGTCTTGTGCTTAGGTAGGTACACTAGACTGCACCTCCACACTCTACTTGGGGGGCATTTTAAACAGCAAAATCACCAACTATTAATAAAAGTACAAAAATGCAAAAAAAATGTGGCAGTAAATTGATCACAAAAAAGGTTTCTTATTTATGAAGGCTTTAACAATAAGACAGAACTTTGCTTTGTTTGTTCTCAGCTGGGAAGTCAAGTCTCAGAAATCTTTAATTTTTGTATATGCACAAGTCCAGGAATGATCGCAAAAGCAGAATTGATTTTAGGGTCACAAATACATTTTAGGGAGTAGGAAAATTTGCAAATATGGAATGCCCAAATATTATAATAAGCATTGATTATATTTATATTCACAACTGGATAGATATTAAATGTTAGAATAGTCAATAGGTTTTCTAAACTATTTAATGAGTTGCTTAATCTTTTTAAAAAGGTAATAAAATTTTAGCTTGATTTACGTAAGATATTGGTATTTATTGGTGGTTTGTATTATAATAGAATTAATTACAAATGTTATCTCTGAAATAATTTATATTTTGACTTTCAATTTTAATACATTTGAATATTTAGATAAAATAACTTTTTAGAAGATGTATATGAAAAATACCTTAATTTTTTTTTATTTTCTACATTGATTATAACTCACATTTTATATATTTATTTATTTAGACCCTATCACATAGTGGAGCCTCATTATCCCATGTTCTTGCAAGCCTAAGGCTGTTTTGTGGACTTTAACTCACATTTTAATAAAATATATTAAGTTTTGTACACTTTGAATACAATTCCATTTTATTTTTTTTATTATCTAACATCAAGAATGCGTACAAGTTGAGATCAAGATTGAAATGAAAACAAACATAAAAGATGGGCTCAGAAAATAATTTTTAAAAACTACGCATAAATTCTTACAGTTGTTAGAGTAGGATATTAAACATATTTTGCTTAAGAATTTGTCTGATCTGTAAGTTTTAAATAGATGTGAGGTATGTGGGCTTCCATTTATACTCTTGTTCTGGGCCCCACAGAAGTTGATGGTGCAGCTAGGAGAAAGGTGGTGACGGTAAAGAGAGAAGCAACATTCAGAATATCTGCTGTTGACTGTCACTCCCGTGTGTGCTGATTGCTGTTCCTGACACTTGTGTGGGGGCCATATGGATGGGAACGAATGAAAATAAGCAAAGTCAATTTCCATGGACGAAGGCTTCAAAAAAAAAAAAAAGTGAGAGTTGGAAGGAAGGGAGGGAGAGATGAGAGTTGAGTATAGCTCATATAACTATGGAAATGAGTTATAAATTTAAATGCCTCATTATTGGGATTAAAAAGGAGACAACTTCAGGAGCTTTACTCCAGTTGCAAGGGTTTATTATTTATGATGCTCTGTTTAGATTAGGAGTGCAGTGGCACAGAGCTTGTTTTTATCAAATGCTAATGAGTAATAATTGCTATCATAAGTAATATTACTCTTCATAATGACACAGCGGAATACCTCTTTATCACATCTATTTAGGATATTAGTGGACAGAATATAATGGGAAACAATTTTATGGAGAGACAAGAACACATAAACCTTTCAATTGAGCTAACATCGTACTGATAGAAATAAAACAATGTGAATAACAATAAGGATTTTGCAGGCAGATATACCTGAGATCACATCTTAAGAATGCTATTTATTAAGCTGAGCAATTTATTCAACCTTTGCAAGACTCAGTTTCTTCATCTGAAAAAATGGGGACAATAAACTAATATTTTGTAGTACTATGAGAATTAAATGATGTACATAGAGCACTTGTTATAGTGCCAAGAACAGAGCGCTCAATAAATTGAGACTCTATTAATATAATAGCATTATTATTAATCTGGTAAAATAAAAATCAGATCATGTCACTGCTTTGCTCAAAGATTCTGAGGGTGCCTCATCTGTCCTAGAGTAAAAGCCAAAGTTCTGACCATGCCTAATGAGGCCATTTACACTCCAGCTGTCCCCTTCCCCTCCCCCTCATCCCTTTATGTCTCTGACATCATTTCCTGTCATCTGCTCCTATTCTTCCCTCACTCAGGTCTCCTTGCTATTCCTCACAATGTCAAACTCCTAGGTCAGGGTATCTGCATTTGCAGTTTCTATCCTAGAATACTCTCCTCCTGCATATCCCTTCCTTCCTCCTGGTATTCACTCCCATGTCCTCTTCTCAGTGAGGACTTCCAAGACCACTTTATTTAAAATTGCAACCTTCCTCCTAAGAAGTCTGTCCTCCTTTGCCTGCATTATTTTTCTTAATACTGCTCCTTGTGCCATCTACCATGACCCATCTCTTATGACATTCATTTTCTGTCTCTCCTCATTGGAAAATAAGCTCCATGTAGGCAAGGTATTTATGTCTGTATTTGATCACTGCTGTATCTTTTTTTTTTTATTTCAGCGTATTATGGAGGTACAGATGTTTAGGTTATGTATGTTGCCCTTGCCTCCCACTCGCCCCCACGTCCGAGTTTCAAGTGTGCCCATCCCTTGGATGGTGCGCATTGCACTCTTTGTGTATTCAAATACCTGTCCCCTCCTCCCCCTCCCCACAGCTGTATCTGTAGTGCCTACAACACAGCCTGGCCCATACTAGACACTTACTAAATAATGTATTTATTGGATGATAATGATTATGATGAAAATAATGATTATGTTGCTAACGACAACAACAACAAAAAACAAATACATAGTCATGGTATCTATCAAGCTTGTTTTACTTAGTCCTTTAATTGTAGGTCTTATTTTTCTAGGGGGGTGGTGGTGGTAATGTTCCTGAATATTTAGTTAAGGCAAAGTGGCAAACATACGAGAGACAGGCAGCTTGAACTTTAGCCCTGGTCATTCAGTCGGGTTCCCATGTGCTACACACAGTCATCACTACCTCTCCATCTCATGTGCCACAGCAGAGAATAAGATCAGAGCCCAAGAGCCTCAGAGGCCTTTCATTCACTGGCATAATGTGATTTTGTTGTTTTATTGTCTCGCTTTTTTATTAGCAAAATTATGATATGTTAGTACTTAAGTTTTCAAAAATAATTACATTCCCTTTGTACCTGTTCTACTTCTTAAACTCCCACCCCAATTTTTTTGTTTACGTTCTTGTAGGACATTATTTTACCTTAAAGCCTTTAAATTCAGAAGTTGTGCAGAAAACTATTTCTGAGTCCTCAATATTCATTCTCCATTTTTTTTTCCTACAGTAATAGAATTTTTTAACTTGACACATGGCTGCCCAGGTGAAAAATACATTTCCCACTGTTCTTTGCTGATAATCATGGCCACATGACTGGGTCTAAATTCTGGCCAATGAAATGTTAGTGAAAGGGATATGTAAAACTTCTGGATGTGTGGTTTTAGGAGGGAGGTGTTCCTGTTGGTGTAGTAGCTAGTTATCTTTGACTATGCAGACAAGGACAGCACCCTAAAAAATTATCAAGCAAGGATCATGGCTCCTGAACACTGTGAAGTTGTCCTGACCAACCTGCAATGCCTTCCAACATAGTTAGATTTAAGAGAGAAATTGACTTTTGTCTTGACGCAGCAGTACATTTTACAGTCTTTTTTTACAGTATTATAGCTTCTATTCTAACAAATACAAAGGAACACAATTTTTATAACATTTTTGTTTTCAAAATTATGTTGTCGAGAGTAATGTCACTATTAAACAAAATAATGTACTGTATTTATTGAGCCATGTCATACAAACTCTGCTAGGCAATGATCATTTATAACCTTCAAAGCAATCCTGTAAATTAGGTATTATCTTGATTTTATAGATGAGGAAGCTGATGCTTCGAGAAGTTATGCAGCTAGTCCAAGTTTGCTTTATTAGCTAAAAAATTAATGAATTAGTTTATTATTTCCAGAGTGTTTCTAGTTACAGAGACACTCATCCTGATTGCCATTAGCAGAGCCCTAAAACAAGTAATGATGGAGCTCAGACCTATAGATTGAGGGAGATTTACTTTGTGAACAAGTAAGGGAACAGCATTACAGATAGGAATAGCATGTGCAAAGGCCCTGTTGCAGAAGTGAGCATGGTAAGAATGAGTGATTAAAAGAAGATTAATGTGATTTCAAATCTTTTGGATAAATTCCTAAAAATATTAATAGGATTGCTGCATCATATGATAGTTCTATTTTTAATGTTTTGAGGAATCTTCGTACTGTTTTCCATAACAGTGGCACCATTTTGAATTTTCATCAATAATGTGCAAGAGTTCTAATTTCTCCAAATTCTCACCAACACTTGTCTTTTTTTAATAATAGCCATCCTAACAGGTATAAAGTGATACTGTTTTGATTTTCATTTCCCTGATGAGTAGTGATGTTGAACATTTTTTCATATACCTGCTGGCCATTCGTATGTCTTCTTTGGAGAAATATCTATTCCGGTATACAGGCATTTTTTAATTGGAACATTAGGGCTTTTTTAAACTACTGAATTATAGGTGCTTTGCATGTTTTGAAATTTAACTCCTTATCAAATATATGGTTTGCAAATATTTTCTCCCATTCTACAGGTTGCCATTTTACTATGTAGATTGTTTTCTTAGCTGTGCACAAGCTTTGTATTTTGATGTAATCCCAATTGTCTATTTTTTTCTTTTGTTGCCTGTGCTTTTCAAATCAAGATCTTGAAGAGATATTATCATTCCTAAGTTTATCACAGCATTGTTTACAATAGCCAAGATGTGGAGACAACCTAAATGTCCATTGGCAAAAAATGGATAAAGAAAATATGGTGTGTATGTGTGTGTGTGTGTGTGTGTGTGTGTGTGTGTGTATGTGTGGCCATGGGTGCATACACACACAAACAGGGGAATATATTATTTAGCCTTAAAAAAAAAGGAATCCTGCAATATGCAAGAACCTGGATAAAACTTAAAGAATTTATGCTAAGTGAAATAAGCCAGGCATAGAAGGATAAATAATGCATGACTCCACTTATTTGAAGCATCTAAAATAGTCAAATTATTAGAAGCAGAGAGTAGAATGGTGGTTGCCAGGGCCAGGGAAAAGGAGGAAATCCAAAGTTACTAATCAAAGGGTATGAAGTTTCAGTTATGCACAATGAATAGGTTCTAGAGATCTGCTGTACAACATTGTGCCTATAGTCAACAATATTGTACATTTAAAAATCTGTTAAGAGGTATATCTTATGTTAAGGGCTCTTATCACAATAACTTTTTTTAAAGAGGTTACTGTGGCTAGACTAATGTTAGCAAGATTGTGGGATTGGAACTGAGAATGGAAAAGTAAAGACCTGTCTCTACAGAGTCCTAAATGATACATTAAAGAAGTATATCTTTGAGTAATTGAAAGGTTTTGAGAAAGGGATGGCATGATTTGATTTATATATTAAAATAAACACTTTGGTATAAGGGAGAGAAAATGGATTTTAGGAGAAAATGTTGTGGTTAGGAGGCACACTGCAATAAGATAATACATGATTTTAAAAGATATGATGGTATCTTAGGTTAACATATTCACAGTGGATGTGAAGAAAAGTGGACAGACAAACATATTCAGAAAGCAAATTGAGACAATTTCATGATGTTCTAGGAGAAACTCTTAGAGTCTCTTTAGATTTGTGCTTTGGAGCATCTTACTACAATCTCCAAGTATTTACAACATAAATAATAAACAACTCTGAAGATGGGGTTAGAAGCATAAAAACATGTGGTAGGTACACTCAGGACTGAGCAATTGGTTGTGACAAGGGTTGAAGGAAAGATTCTCAAAAGTGTTTGCGTTTGAACTGAGCTTTGAAGAATGTAGAAATTCCTCATTTGGCAGGGCAAACAAGATGTCTGTCTATTAAATGCTCCTCTCTCAGAAACCCATAGTACCTGCCATTTTTCCCGCTCCTTTCTTTGCCCGTAGTTCACCATGCTTAGTATCCTACAAACCTCCTACTTTAACCACCACTGATTATATCCAAGAGTCTGACTCAAAGGCTGCTTGTAATGGCTTTCTTCTAATGTCTGGCAAACAGCATACAAATTCGGTAGATGTCATATCTCTGTCTGTATCTTCATGAAGACTGGCTTTAGCAATCAGCTAACTCAATTAATGAGTCACTAGTGGCTGGAAAATAGAGACAAGATGGAAAATAGCTCAATCATTTTAATGATGGAATTTGAGGGTGAATAGCAGCGGATTCCTGTTATTAGGGACTGACTAAATAGCCAGAACTCAAGAACAAGTCTGGGTCCCAGATAATATTCCATTTCTCTGTGCAGACTAGCTATGTGGTACTTCAAAACTTTTCCCACCTTTCTTGCTTCTCTGATCTCAGCATATCTCT
>CAUYSK010120834.1:0-24642 GCA_963575035.1 Avahi laniger | reverse complement strand
CAAACTCCTGGGCTCAAGCAATCCTCCTGCCTCAGCCTCCCAAGTAGCTGGGACTACAAGCATGTGCCACCATGCCTGGCTAATTTTTTCTATACATTTTTAGTTGTCCGATTAATTTCTTTCTATTTTTAGTAGAGACGGAGTCTCGTTCTTGCTCAGGCTGGTTTCGAACTCCTGAGCTCAACAATCCGCCCGCCTCGGCCTCCCAGAGAGCTAGGATTACAGGCGTGAGCCACCGCGCCTGGCCTAACAAAGTTGGGTTTTAAAGGGTATACGCAAGCACAGGCTCCAGGGAAGACTAAGCCACATGCTCTTCCAATCTCTAAGTTTTTACATAAATGGTTTAATGATTATCAAGGAAAGTCTCGAAGGTGAGATGAGCAGTCACAAAAGCATAACATATAGTCGGAGGGTCATGGCATGTGTGCATGTTATTCTTTTTTTGCGTTGTCTCAGTGTGTTGGGTAGATTACAGGTAATATTATGTGAAACCTCAGATCCCCATCCTTCACCAGCCAGTGGGCACCAATGGAGTCTCAATAAGAGTAATGGCTAATGTCACTGGTTCTCACTCTATCTACTAACATGATCTCAAACTGATGCAAAGCGCAACCCTGGTGTTTCTGACGTATTGCACAAAATGTCTGTTCCCTCTGACACTGAAGATACTCCTTTGGACTCCGTGGGCCTCCTGTTGGGCCCCAGCTATTGCCAAGCACAGGACCTAAGGTGCTGGGAAGCTCATGGCATATCTTTGATGGTGTGGATGGAGAAGGTGATGCTGTAGAAATCCCATTGCAGTGTTCTTCTGCTTTTGCTTGCTGATCGCTGTTCTCCACAGGATCCGGTCCTCTGAAGTTTAGAAGACAAATCCAGCTGACAGACACCACCCAAATTCAGAAGTTCTTTCTCCTCCCCTCCAGTTATTGAAACATTTTCAACAGGCTCAGGCTAATGGGGCCTGACCCCCTCCTTCACTATGAGTGTTCTCTTGCTGTGCTTCTTGGTCCCATGTACAAATACGCATCTGGATAACCCACCTGGGGGACATGCCCAGATGTGTCCTCAAATCCATCCAGCTTTGAAATAAAATGCCAGCTATGAGTGTCAACCTCAGGTTTTCAATTCTCTTTTGGAATCAGCTAGGGTTGCCTAGAATTAAGTTTACTATACTACAGGAATAACTTTGAAAATAGATCATGAATAAAGAGATGGAACTCTCTAGTGCTTGATCCTATAATTTAAGTATTATATTTTTTCATATGAACATAATTTGCAAGCAAGAAATCTGAATTTATTTAAAAATATTTTTGTTTATCCTATAAAAATTGTTAAGAGGTAGCAACATTCGATTTTGTCACAGATGCGGTCTATCATATTCATGAAAAAATAACTTAAAGATAGTAAGAAAGAAATGATATAATGAAATTCCCGTAAGAACACACCATAATTAATATCTCACCAAAATTCACTCTGTGGCTTTTTTGTTTATAAAATTGTGTTCATTGCACCGTGAACTTTAAGGCTGATGGGTCTACTGATAAAGACATATGAGAGAAGAATCACTGAGACCATTCAAATAAGTTTGTTTAAAACATTGGCTTTTTAGAAGAGGTGGTTTTGATGAGATGAGAGAAAATAGGAGCTGTCGAAATAGAGTAAATTGAGAAGTACATGTTGGGAAAAGTGTCAGTTAAACATATCAACGAAAAAGGTAAGAGAGAAACAGGAAATAGAAGGAAAAAAATGGACAGTTAGGAAAGATTGCTGTGGATGGTGGTGGCAAGGGTGGGCGGGAAAGGCTAGAGAGCATTTTCACTCAGAGACTCACGGGAAATCTGAAGGAAAAATGTGCTTGTAGATTCAATATCCAATGTGGGTGCCCTACGCCCAGCTTCCTGGGAACTACCAATGTAATGTAAGAGGATGAAAGAAAAGCAAGGGATGAAGAGAAATCTGCATGGGGGATCGAGGCTGGATTTGGGCCGCTCTGTAATTTGCTCGCAGGGCTGGTGCTGCCTTTCCTTGCTAGGACCCTGGTGTCAGCCCTGCATGAACAGTGCAGCAGGCTGGACTGTCCTTGGGACTGCATGACATTTCCAATAATAACTGGGTGTGGCAAAACATTCATTCACTGAGTCATTCACTTAACAGGTGTTCAGAAAGCACCCATACAGAGGGCCCTCTGGGGAATTATAAGGGCTGGCTCTTGCTTGCAGAAGTGAACCAGGCGGTGAAGTAGGACATGTACTTACATCACTTAAACGTAAAGAATTAAAATGACATTAAAAGATGTAAAATGCTTTTGGA
Organism: Avahi laniger; assembly: GCA_963575035.1. Lineage (NCBI taxonomy): Eukaryota > Metazoa > Chordata > Mammalia > Primates > Indriidae > Avahi > Avahi laniger. Next base: position 22,332 of record CAUYSK010120834.1, on the reverse strand, counting down.
GCTCAGGAGGGAAGATTATTTCTATCTGGGGGAGCTTTGTGGAGATGCTAGCATTTGAGCTAGGTTTCACAGACTAGGTAGGAGGTGGACATTTGCAAATGGGAAACAAAGCAATTCTGATATATGGAAACACCCAAAACTAAGACTCGAAATTTGGCAAATACAAGGCAGCTGTCTGGTACATAGAATGTATCTGCGTATATATAATAGTTAATTTCAGATTCTTGAAGACATTAAATTTTAACTTCGATGGTATGAATTCCAAAGACACGGAAGAGTTCTGGGTAGGACAGTGACTGCAGCAGGTTTGGCTGAAGGCTTTAGAAAGATCATTGTGCCTTGAGTGTATATGACTGAGCGGATGGAGACATCTGGAGTCCACAGGGAGCGCTCATCAGCCTTCTATTCCAGAGCTACATCAACGGCATCGTGGCTGTCATTCTTTTATTGCTTCTATTTCTAAAACTAGATGTTGCCTCAATTTTTAAAACATGGATTAAAGGGAAAGATGCATTACAAAGTCTTCCTTACCATTAATGCAAACAAACTCTCATTTTTTTTTTTTGAGACAGAATCTCACTGTGTTGCCCGGAGTAGAGTGTCGTGGCATCAGCCTAGCTCTCAGCAACCTCAAATTCCTGGGCTCAAGCAATCCTACTGCCTCAGCCTTCCAAGTAGCTGGGACTACAGACGTGTGCCACCATGCCTGGCTAATTTTTTCTATATAGATTTTTAGTTTTCCAAATAATTTCTTTCTATTTTTAGTAGAGACAGGGTCTCACCCTTGCTCAGGCTGGTCTTGAACTCCTGACCTTGAGCAATCCACCCACCTCGGCCTCCCAGAGTGCTAGGATTACAGGTGTGAGCCACCGTGCCCGGCCAAAACTCTCATTTTTTTAAAAAAAAACTTTAAATCATAGTTTTTAATTTTACAGATGAAAGTCCTAATACTTTTATTATATTTTTATAAGAAGCCACTTGTTGTCTTTGGTCCTTCTGTTAATACTTGTCCTACTTTGTGTTTCCTCTACAGCCACTAAATCTTTTCTAAGGTGCAACAAACTGACCTCAGCTACACCTGTGGGTTTTAAAGAACCCATGGAATCATTTTTCCCAAAGTTTTTTGTTAGATTGAGAAAACTCCTTCTACAACATTTCTGACAGATTCAAATGATGGGAACCCACTGCTGCATAAGGAACCTCCACTGTGGCATTATTCCAATTTTTAGATAATACTTTTTTATCTATAGTTCAAATCTACTGCATAACTCTCCTTTTGTTCCCAATTTTTCCCTCTGGAGCTATGCACATTAGTTCTAGTCTACTTTTTTACGCAAATACTTTTCATGTCCTTCAACTACACCCACAAATATACAAAAAAAAAAATACTTAAACTATCTAACGACAGTCTACATAATTCTTTTCTCTTTTAGATGAGGCAACCCCAGTTCTTTCACCTTTTTCTTTTACGAAATAATTTATGGAGCCTGAACAATATCTTGTACTCTGGATATTTCTTAGTTTGCTAAGTTTCTCCTCGAAATGCAATATACAGAATTAAATGCAATATTCTGATGTGGTTTGACTACTGTAAGAAGGGTCCACAGTGCAGGCAAAATATCCCTTTAATTCAGACCTCTTTTACCTCACAGTGCTGACTCACACTATGCAAGGAAAAAAATAGATGAAATAGGTAATATATTTAAAAACAAGCACCAAATAAATGCATAAAATTTTTATGGCTTCAGTTCTCTCTCTTTTTTTTTTTTTATTTATTTTTTATTTTTTTTTTATGGCTTCAGTTCTAAGCACACATTTCTGTATTTTATGTTGACAAGAGATTTTTTACCAGTGATCTCATTGTCTCCATGAATTATTAGGAACTAGCCCTAATGATCTAAATACTTTCTGTTTTAAAAAAAGTTAAAGGAAAAAAAAGACCTAAAGAAAGAAAATCAAATGATAATTTTCATAAAACCTCTAACTTTTTTCCTCTTTAACTGAAAGCTTGGTTCTCTTTTTCATTACATTTTTTTGAAACTGATGATACTGACAATGGTCTACTAAATTTTTTCCTCCATCCCTCCTTTCTCTCTCTCTCTCTCTCTCCTTCCTTTCTTCCTTTCTGGGGACCACACACACTCCAAATTGTTTTATACGGGGTTTCTTGAGGAGTTATGTGCTCTCTTCAGAGCCATAATAAAAGGTTTTTTTCAGATTCTTCAATTTAAAAATATCACTTATCTCCAGTGAGACTGGCCTTTATCAAAAAAGTCCCGAAACAATAAATGTTGGCGTGGATGCGGATCTTAATATTACTGATTGTACTAGTAATTTAATTGGTATCCCTCAGTCCCACTCTTTACTTTTTATAATTCAGTAACAGTGCTGGGGTTTTAAAACCTCCTTTTTCAGGCATCATTAATATTTATTTGGCTTTCTGTTAGATTGTCCTAGTTGAAATATTATAGGTTAGACTCCAGGATTTTGGAACAAATCCAGTCCTCTTCTGCAAAAAACTATTCTCCTTTGAAAAAAAGCACAAAGCTTTTGACTTGCTACATACCCCTAACTGGTGATGAGACTTCAAGTCAACATGTGACCTCCACTGCCAGTTATAAAGTAGATGTTTACAAAAATTATAAAGATGAGCTTGTGCAGTAGCACTCCATACCATTTGGAAGTACTATATGCAAGTGCAAGCAGATCCTAAATTCTTAAGTAAATTAAGTGAATATGTGGCTCAGATTCTCAAGCCACACACTTCAAATGTCTTGCTCTATCTGTCTTCATTTATATCTATTGCCTCATTTCAATGTTCTCTAGGATAAATTCACCAAATGTGAAAAATAAATCAGCTGGATTTTCAAACGGTGGATTGTGATATGATCTTAGCGACCAGAAATATATTGCTGAAGCATCATAGTCCCACATAGGAGCTCCACCCAAAGACAGTGGGAAGGAAAATCCTTCCAGTAGGTGTGTATTTGGTTGTCGACTGTGCCTTAATATATTTATAGCCAGAGGAATAATTTGATACTGATTAATGAAGGATTTATTAGGACAGAACCAAATCGTTTGGTAGGATAATCAGAAAGAATAGTTTGGGAGGATTGTTCAGAAGGAAGTTGAGAAAGAGAAATATAATGGCATAGAGTGTGAAGATATTAGTATCTAATATGAGTGCTCACCATAGGCATTCCTTACAGAAAACGATCTAGACAATTTGTTAGTGACTCCATTTGTAGCTGCTATTCAAGCTGTGATCTCTCTACTGGAACAAATTAACAGAGCAAGCCACTGAATATTCAGCTATTAATGTGAAGAGCTGAAAAATACTTTGTACCTTCTATTTTTTTCCCCTATACATCAATTATCAAGGACCACCAAAAGTAGGTACTATCAAATTTACAGAACAGCAGTCCACCTTCACTGTCTTAAATGACGGTTCTGTCAATACTCTCCCTGTCTTCCCTGCTTATTACTCACGGGCCTTGCTTGTTTCAGCATCCCATAGAACATCATGCTGGTTCACCACCCTGCTGGCCTGCTGATTGGAACCGGTGAGCTGGATGTAGCAAGCATTCTAGATGACTTTGTAAGACTTAGGCTTGCACAAAGGAAAAACCACACTCCTGACAAAAGGGAAATAGACTCTATTCTTCCTATTTCAGGGAGGAGTAAGTTTAGGAAATTGGTGACATTATCGCTGAAAGTGTACGGTCAGCAAAAGAGTAAGAGGAGGAGGAGATGAGCGAAAAGCAAAGAAGGGGGGAATATCTTTCTGGCCCTGGTTCCTGCAATTGTTTTCTGTCATGGTGGAAGGGGTGGGCTTGTTCTGGTCCCCTGTGACTAGGGTAGAGCCAGCACAGTCTCAGGGGCCCTCAAGTTTATTTGGGGTGCTACCTTTTAGGATGAAGAATTAAATTAAATATCTTCATCTGTGGAGTAGGTGTTGACTTACGTGGTCTAACTCAGCGGTCCCCAACCTTTTGACACCAGGGACCGGTTTCGTGGAAGGCAGTTTTTCCACGGATCGGGCTTGGGGCCGGGATCGTTGCCTCGGCTCCACCTCAGATCATCTAATTGGATTCTCATGGGAAGCGCGCAACCTGGATCCCTCGCTTGTGCAGTTTGCAGCGGGTTCCCTCATATAAGGGTCTGATGCCGCCTCTGATCCGACAGGCTGACAGCGGCGGGGGCTTGGCCCGACACCAGCGAAGGGGAGCGGCTGTGGGTGGGGCTTCGCTGTTTGCTGCCATCTGCTGTGCAGCCCAAGAGTTGGGGACCACAGGTCTAGCTCACAGTATCTCCTCTTTCCTGTTTATCTCTCTGGCAACACTGCTTCTTGCTACAGTCTATTTCTCTACCTGTCCTACAGGTTTTTCTAATGATTTTGCAATCGATTTGCTGTTTCTGTTCCCTCCGATTGAAACATTTAGACTGTTTTTCTGCTCCAAACCTAGGTGAAACAATAATAATTAAAATACTGAGCCACTAATGATATGTAACTTTTGTGGGGCCTTATTAACTGCTGACCACACGTTCTTGTCTTACTGCTTTGCTAATACACCAACATGACATGACAAGCAACACAAAGTTGCGCTACTCTTCAGCAGGGAAACCTAGCTCAGCAGGAGATCCATGCCTCAAAATCTGAGTAAGACTTAGTTGGAAATAAAAATATGCTGAATCTGATGGGAAATCAGTTATCTCCCAAAAGAAAAAGCTTTGTTGTAAAAGAGTTTGCAATATGTATTCTTCAGTGCTGTTAGTTTCTTAGCTTTACAGACATTGTTTTTAACTGAGACTCATGACCAGATTTACAGCCCAATTTAATAGTGGTTCAGATATATTAACCCTTTTCAATTTTGTTATCTTTTCTATAAGCATACTTTTATAATTTAAGACTAAAAAGGATGAAATGATTATTTAAACTAGAACCTCAGCAGCCCTGAACTTGAATTACAAGAAGCAATAAATCAAAGATATAGATTTCCTTCTATGAAAGCACATATAAGCAGTGTGTATATACATATATATATATATAGAGAGAGAGAGAGAGAGAGAGAGAGAGACTGCTTAATAATAGAAACTGCTGTTGTAAGCACAGCTATAACCTTTATTTCTGTAAAAAAGACTAAAGGGTAAATGATCTATTACCCTTCATAATATGCTTATTATATATATATTCTTCTCACTAAATACTTTTATTATACATTCCTATCTTTGAGATTCTAACACGTGACAAGAAAACAAGATGGAAATATATTCCAGACAGCAGATGTTATTGATTTAGAAACATTCATTTGAAAATGCTAAATGTCAAGTTTTTAAGTTTTTAATTAAATTTTATTGCCATTTGATTTCATCAGCATACAAACCAGGCCAGGTTAAAACTCATGTGTCCATTAGACTTCATCTCTATACATGGAAGAACAATATCTGAATTCAGACTACTGTTGTATATAATTGTTCCTTCAAGTCTGCACAGGCCTACCAAACCTTTTTGTGGAAATACAACGTTCTGCATAGGTGGGGTGTGCGAGAATGCTGGAGGATAATTGAATCAGTTTGCTCTTCTTAGTCAAAATGTTGGATTACATCCCCCAGCCTTACAGATAACGGTGGCCATATGATTAGGTAATAAGAAGTGATATGTACCCCTTTTAGTACTGGCTCAATTCTCTCAAACCGGCTCAAATATCTCCTCTCTCTGAATCACCTCCTTTCAAATAGGGAAAACCATTTTACGTTAAATCCATGAGAAAAACAGTTCTGCTATGTTAAGCCATTGAGAGGTTAATCTTAATTGATGCGTTAGTGTCAGCGTCACTCCAAACAATAAAAGGGATCAGACAACTTGTGTTTAATCCATTTTAAAAAATAATAAGCAGTCAAAAAGTTTAGTAAATGCTTGGGAATTTTAAAGTTTACTGTTCTTAGTTAACAAGTTTTACAAGTAATTTGAACCCCATGATACAAAGTAACCTATAATTATTCTGCATCAGGAATTTACATCATGGACTTTCAAAGATGGTAAGTAAGTCAAAGCAGATCATTTGGCTTATAACTCAGCCCAGCTGTCTAGACAGCATCCTGCATCTCAGAATTGGTTTTCTTATTCTTAACTGACTTTTTCCTATTTGTTAACACTCAAGAAATGACAAAAACCTAGTTTTTCATCCAACTTATGACCCAGCGAAGAAAGTTTTTGATATTGTTTAAAAAAATATTTTAATTCATAAGAAAATATTTTTTCTTATTAATAAAATATCTCTATAAAGGAACTTTACAAAATCACTATGTATATAAATAATTCACTATCTATTTATTTAAAACACTACTATATTTCCCATTGTATGTTTTAGTTCATTTAAAAAATTGCTATGATTTTAGGTCTAATGTACTTTATAATATTGACAAGTCTTTAAATGAAGCTACAAAAAGTTATCAAGTTCTAAAGAGTTTCACAAAGAGATCATGCTTTAAAAAATGATGTTATTCTCCTTCACTGAAATAGAATGCACAAAGGTGCTGAAAACATTGTTTATGCTGGGTGGCTAGTCACATACATTTTGATTATTCTGGGTAGGAGTTGAAGGATACAAACAATATATCTGATGTAATCTTGTAGTTTCTCAGCACAAAACGGCACTTTTGACCTTATATTCTGAAGAATGATATTTATTATAAGATCTTAGAGCTAACTAAATTTTGTTTTATTGGGTATTTCTTTTAATTCGATGTAATATTTTGCTTTTTTACATTAAAACATTAAGCAAAACTCCATGGGGAAATAAAAACTGGCACAACTTCAAATACAGAGAAGAGACCATGGGAATATTTTTCATAGAGGCCATGCACCATTTATCTATATGCTTTCACTCAGTCAGAAATTTCAAGGTTTATGTTGAACAAATTCTGTAGGACTCAATATGAAATAAGGTACTCAGAATCAGCTCCTTGTGATGTGTTAAAAGAGTTTTGACTTTCAATATGTTTAACTTTTCAGTTTATCTCAGTATGTTAAAAAGACACTGTTCAATCAAAACTGCAAAAGAATTTTATTAAAATTGAGGTGAGATTCCCAGCAGATACAGGAATACCTTCTAAGGGAAAAGTCATTGTATGAGATGCAGAATAGGTATCATATATAGGTTAAATGAACAAGAGGCTGCTGAGCAATCATTTGACTGCATGATTTGAATTAGTTAGACAAAATTATTATGTTAATATGCTGGTGGTTTGTTTAGTTAAATTCATTAGTTATTGTTATATTTTACTACAGCAGTCATGTTTTCTTAGACTTGCTCCTGAATTATCAAAGGTATAACTAGATCTGAAGGAGATGTGGTAAAAAAATGAAAAGCTCATATTTGAAGATTCAAAACAAAGATGGTATTTTTATTTACTTTCATGGTTCAGATAAAATGAAATAAATTTGGTAAATTATCAGAGCTCTTTATACAGCTGTAATCTCATTGGGTCAAATTATCATGCATACAAATTCATAGGTGGATCTCCTGAACATGTTTAAACCAACTAAATCTGTATAGGTCTAAGAATCTTACTCATTATTATTAGAGCAAAGGCATAAATAAGAAATCAATATAAATTAATCTAAATAAGGAAAGGTACAGCTTATGTAAGCAGATATTGCTGAAAGTTATACCACTTTTAATTTAAAATGCAGTCTGAATTTTAAAAAACTATTTAAGACGAGAAAAAAAATGCCCATATGTTTTTCCAGCATGAGAAATATGTTCAACTAAAGAAAAAACACAAGGTGAATACTCTATTCTTTTTATAAAGATATAGAAAAAAACAATTTTTCAAACTTTTTTTTACAATAACTGAATTAAGAAAGTCATTTAAAAAATAATATCAGGGAAGTAGTTACAAGGCAAGATTATGATGTAATGACGTATGCCATATCTTCTTTTGAAGGATATTACTATGGAATTTATTCATTATTTAAAAAAATATTTTAACAACTCTACATATGTTCATAAATTTTTTGTATGCAATACATTTAGAAACCTGTAAATACATATATACTTTTTTTTATGATCTAACTATAATATTTAGTATGTTCTGAGAAGGTTTGTCAGCAATAAAAATGTTTGGGAGAATGAACCAAAGAATCAATCATGCTGTAGTTAAAGTGCCATTCTGGAAAATCCACTCATAACCCTTTACAGTAATTCTGATACTATCTATAAACAATGTAATATAATTTGTTTCAACAGTAAAGGAGTGGGCCTTTTCTATGGAATGACTATTACTTAGGGTATCTGATGGGAACGCCCCAAGGGTTAGCAGGAAAGGTTCTGATTTTTGTTCTGTTTCTGTTCAGACAGAATTTCTGTTAGTACTTCCTAATACTTTCTTTCTTTTTCTGTCCTACTTTGTTAAAGTTGGTTTTAAACATGTCTGATCTTGAATAGTAAGACCATGTATTAAAAAAATTATTTTCTCTTATAATTCTCAAACTAATACAACTGGTAACTTGGGTTTTCCAAGGATGTTAGCAAATATTAATTCCAGGACAATCTGAAACTCAGAATGGTAAATTTCTTGTGTAAGAAGGTTGAGCAACAGAGACTCCTAATATTTTATTGTTTAAAAACTTTTTATTATGAAAAATTTTAAAAGATATTCAAAAGTAGAGGAAGTAATATAATGACTATGAACTACCTAGATATCAGCTTCAACAAAGATCAATTTTATTTCATTTAGTTTCTCCACTATTATATTAAATACTGACTTAAAAAATTATTACCACTCTAATAGTAATTTATCTCATGATAATCCTTTATATTGTCATGCATCAAATAGGTGTTCACATTTTACATTTTACTTTGTTAGAGTTGGAATTCAAATAAGGACCATTACATTGCATTAGATTAAGTCTTTTAAGTTATAGGTTACCTCTACATCTCTTGCTACATTTCATTAAAGAAATAATTTTAGTGATGCCATATTTTTAGATGTTTCCCAGAGAGGTAGATCTCCCTCTCCTTACACCCACCACATTAGCAGATAATCAGAATGTCATCAGAATAATTATGAATCACCATGGAAAAGACACACTGTCACTGATGGAAAGGAATAACGCCTAGGTAGAGCTCAGAGGGGAGAAAAAAGTTTGAGCACCACTGCCTCTGTCCAGAATTTTAGACATCTGAAAATAACAGAGAAAAATAGCTGTCATCTACTATCTGATATCATTCAGTTATCCCAACATAAATACCAGAAATATTCCCTTGATTCTAGGTGTAAGCACCTAGTACCAATGGAGTAGGCAGTCATAAAAATGGCATGATTTGAGAATTGAAGATTTTTCCCACCTCTGTAATATATCCCTATTTATATAAGATGCAAAAAGGGGGAATATTAAAAAAAGGGGGGGAATTTTTGAATTGTTGTGATTTACATTGAGGTTTATGTGGTTAATAATAGAATCACAAGATCAAAAATTATATCATAAGACCATGTACATCACCAATATGCTTAGAAACTTATCAAAAGTTTTATAATAATCTTTAATAATTTAAGATTATGTTTACAAAATTATATTTTTTTCAATTTAATAGGGTTGATTTTTAGCAACCTATGTTAGTAAAGAAATTTTAATATTCTCTTATTTTTTGTCTCTTTTATTTTTGTTAAATTTAAAACAATATGACAAATTAAAATGTTATATCAAGTATTGTTAAACACCTATAATAAGTGAGTTTTATTTTATGAAAACAGAAGTTAAATGTTTATTCAAACTATGTAATAGTTGTTGTTATAACCCCCATTATTACCCCTTTAATTTCTCTGTTTTAGAAATTAACCTGGCCAAATTTACAGAGCTAGTAAAGGGCTGGATCAGCATTTGAATCAGTTTAGCTTCAGAGTCCATGTATTAACCATTATTTGATATTTCCTGTTTGCAATATTTGTTTCATGTTTTAATATATACAACATAAATAAAACAAAAGAAAATCACTTATAGACTACATCCTCAGTTTTATGCAACCTTCCCCAAAAGGAACCACTAAACATGAGTTTGATTTAGATTTCAAGTCACTTTAATTCACATACATCTGCATGAATAATCAGCAGTATTGTCTTTAGGCATATTTTAAGTGACATAAAATATGTGCTCTATTAATAACTTTGGAACTTTCTTTTAATCAATAATATGGTTTTATTTATCTCTAGTTATATTGAAATCATTCTTTTAAATTGACATACAGTATTCCAGCCATTGAATCTAACAGAATTTATTGATTGATTGATTAATTGATCCCTTCTTTTTTACTACCACAAAGAACACTGCAATATTCTCCCTTTGACATAGTTCCTTGGATACCTGTGGGAAAATTACTCTTGGCTACATATCTGTGAAACGGTGTTACTGAAAAAACATATGCACACGCTTATTATTTAATTAGACACTAAAAATTGTTCTCATAAATGTCTTTACTAACTGATAACCAGAATTCTAAGATGACCCAAGACAGTCATACCTCCTGGTATCCAGGTTTTGCATAATTTCCTCGCTTAGGTGTGACCACAATCTGAAACTTTCTTCTAAACTGAAGAATACAGCAAATGTGATAGGATATTACTACTGTTGATATTAGGTTATTTGGCAAAGATTAAGATATTTTGTAGCTATAATTAGGCCCCTAAACAGCTGACTGTAATTTAATCAAAGAGGAGATAATCCTGGCTGGGGCTGACCTAATCATTCAATTCTGTAGACAATCAGAGATTCTAAAGGTGAGAGCCTTGAAGCTGCAGAGACTCTTTCTCTTTGTTGCTGGTTTTGAAGAAGAAATTTGCCATATGTTCTACACTCACAGACACACCCAAAGTAATGCTTTACCAGCTATCTAGGTATCCCTTAATCCAGTCAAGCTGCTGCCGAAAATTAAATACCAAAAATAGTCGTCTTTATCTTCTTAAGACAAAATAGTCTCAAGAATTCTATTTTGATGGTGAATACACACACACATACACATGTATGTACATATAACTTAGAATTGAGAAAGGAGATAAAATGACGTCAACCAAAGGAATATTTACAAGTTGTGGTCTACAAAAGTTTTCAGAGAAGATAAAAATGTAGAGGTCACTTGGAACAATAGGAGAAAGAGAAAATAAAAGTCAGAGCAAAGTAGTTGATAGAACTAGATCACATTTTTAGCTGGATCCTGCTATGCTCTGTCATTGAGCTCTGCAGGATCCAGCTAAGGTTACATAATTATGTGAATTACTGAAGAAAGTTGAAAAATACATATTAAGTGCATCAGTCAGGGTTAGCTCAGTAAAATGGAAATCGTACTAGGTAATAGAAAGAATTTAAATGTGAAATTGGCTGCACAGCCATGGGGGAGCTGAAAGATAAAATGAGGAAATGAGAGAACCCAGTGTTAGTAACTTCAGGACATTGTTATCACATTTATGGTTGGGAAAATTAAAAGTAACGTAGAAGCTCAGAGGAGTGTCCTGGAGAGCTGGGTCTAAAAACAGGGATATCTTTGAGGAGGGGATTGATGTTGATTCCAGAGGCCAAAACAAGATGGAGGCTGAAATCAGTTGGTGCCACATTTGTAACGTGGCACTGCTGGAGTATACTGTGGCTTTGAGAGCAGTGCTGAAACGGAAAGGAAGAATAGATGTAAATGAAATTCTCCTCTCCACAAAGTTTGCTTCTGATCGTCCTCTAGTTCCTCCTGTTGCCATAATCTAATGAAAAACCAACTGACCATGAAGGTATGGAAATGTAGTTTTCAGAATCCTAGCTTGATAATGTTCAAATATATTTCAGATAATTTTTTTGGAGCTGATGGACAAAAGCTAAATAATTGGCATGGTCAGCATCAATACATGTTTTGATAGGCAACTTGACCTTCTACATGAAAATACGATTTTTTTTTCTCAATAAGATCCATCTATTCTTTACATGAGTAAAGTCAGCTCCATCCTTCCACCTAAAAGGGTCTTCAGGATATTGGTATCCACCAAAAATAATTATTGGTTAAATTAGTAAGATGAAAGAGGAAGGAAGGAGAAAAAAGAGAAATAAGTTAATATAATAAATAAATTAAAAACAAGAAATATAACAAGAAAAGGAGAAAATATGCATAGCTATGGTATTCCTCATGTTCGTAACTAGGTTCAGTAGTTGACATAACTTCATTCACTGTCAATTTTATATTCATTTTAACATTAGCCACTAGCTAAGATTATCAGTGTTTAATAAAATGAAATGATGATCCAAAATTTCATTAGTGAAGGATCTGAATTCTCCAGTCCCACCTGTTGTGCCTTGTAATATTTTTTTAACACATAAGAGTGATCCTGTGTCTGCTTATAAGTTTTTCACGCACACACACACACACACACACACACACACACACACACAGTCCCAAAACCCTGTGTTGCAGAAATATTTTCTTTCTTGCTTTCATTGTGTATCAGCAACACAATCCTGCCTGGGTAATTGGAATCAATAATTCCAGCAATAACCATTATCTCCTTTTTTGGCCTATTGGTTCTGTGGAATGAGAAGGAAAAAGCATCCAAATGACTATTTCAACTTCTAATTGAATGTAATTATTTTGGTATCACCTGAGAGAAGCATTCTTCCTGTTAGGAATTAAGACTTCTAAATCTATGGGATCTGGAGTTGCAGAGATGGGAAGCAAAAAATCTGCTGGGGATTTATTGTCTAATAGTAAGAGAAGATATACTTAATTCCATCACTTGATTATTAATTCCAATTCCAATTCTTTTTATGTCATAAAATATTAAAAACATACATCCAATGTACTGTTCTTCAACTTTACAGTAGATCATTCTACCATATTATTAGATCTATTCCTTTTAAACAATGAGCTGTAAGATGAAACCAGTACATTCCTTCATGAAAAATGTTGGGTTGCGTATCATGACTCTGAATAAGGCATTCTGTAAGTCTATAGATGATGATGTTAACAGCATCATATAAGGAAGGAAGGGAAATCCATATCCTAAATAAAAGTCAATTACAGTGACAGTAGGTGATTTGACATTTTAAGGAAAGAGTTCAATGCCATTTTCTGCTATCAGTTGAGTGGCTTCTCACTCTGGAGGAAGCATACTGATCAGAGACTCAAGAAATGGTTTCAGTTTTGGCAGTTTTGTCCATTAGCAGTCACAGTAATCACATCAGCCTTCGCAAGGATAAAATCCACATTGTTGAGCCTCCATCCTTGGTGTTATAGCAACTTTGTACATGGGCGATTGTGTAAGCAACAGTGTAAGAAGAATATATTGTATACATAGAACGAATAAGCTTATCTACCTGATTATTAAGAGCTGACTTTGCAGTTGGTATTCTTTGGTAAACATTCATCTATAACACAAGTATCTTCACCCTTGTACCCTTCTGAGAAGTCCATCCACAAATCTCCTTTCTGGTTTTCTTAGTCACCAGTCTTTCAATCTTATTGTTTCCAATATCCTAACCGTCTGGTCAAACTTTTGACCACCGCCATTACGTGACTGTGATTCTGTGTTATTTCACTCAAAACAGGGCAATCAAATGTAGTACTCAACTTTCTGCTGTAGGATATATTTTATTTACCAGTGTGTATCAGAAACATTTTCAATTAGAATGTTAATGCTGCACCAAATGTTTTCACTGACACCAGCATTTGATAAATGAATTCAGCAAAGTCTCAGGTTATAAAATCAATGTACAAAAATCAATGAAATTTCTATATGTCAAAAATGGCCAAGCTGACAAACCATTCAAGAACTCAGTCTCATTTGCAACAGCTTCAAAAAAATAAAATTCTTAGGAATAAATTTAACCAAGGATATGAAAGATCTCTCCATGGAAAACAAAAAATCACTGATAAAATATATTGCAGATGATACAATCAAATAGAAAAATATTCAATGCTCATGGATTGAAAGAATCAATATTCTTAAAACAACCATACTGCCCAATGCAATCCACAGATTAGATGCAATTTCTATCAAAATACTAATGTCATTTTTCACAGAATTAGAAAAAAAAATCTAAAATTCATGTGGAACAAAAAAAGAGCTCAAATAGCCAAAGCAATCCTAAGCAAAAGAGTAATTGCTGACTTCAAATTACACTACAAGGCTATGGTACCAAAATATCATGATACTGATATAAAAACAGACACATAGATCAATGGAACAGAATAGAGAACCCAGAAATAAAGCTAGATACCTACAACAAACTGATTTCAACAAAGTAGACTAAAACATACACTAAAGAATGGACGTTTTATTCAATAAATGGTGCTGAGGAAATTGGAAGCCATATGGATCCCTATCTCTCATCATGTACGAAAATCAATTCAAGATGTATTAAAGACTTACATGTAAGATCTCAATCAATAAATATTCTGGAAGAAAACCTAGGAAAATCTCTTATGGACATTGGCCCAGGCAAAGAATTTATAGGTAAGACCCTTAAAGCAAATGCAATAAAAATAAATAAATGTGACTTAATTAAACTAAAAAGCTTCTGTACAGAGAAAGATATAGTTGAGAGAGTAAATAGGCTACCTACAAAGTGGAGAAAATATTCACAAAATATATGTCTAACAAGGAACTAATATTTGGAATCTATAAGGAATTCAAACAACTCAGCATGACAAAAGCAAACAACCCTCTTGAAAACTAGGCAAATGATATGAACAGCCATTTTTTTAAAAGAAGATATACAAATGGACAAGAATCATACGAAAAAGTGCTCAACATCACTAATCATCAGGGAGATACAAATTAAAAGTACAATGAGATACCATCTTACTCCAATTTGAATGGCCATTATTAAAAATTCAAAAAACAATAAATGTTGGCACAGGTATGATGAAAAGGGAACACTTACATATTGTTGGTGGGAATGTAAATTAGTACCATCTCTATGGAAATTTATCAAAGAACTATAAGTAGATCTATCATTTGATCCTGAAATCCCACTAGTGCATATACACCCAGAGGAAAAAAAATCATTGTATGTATAAGATAGCTGTACTCATGTTTATCCCAGCATAATCCATAATTGCAAAGATATAGAATCAACCTGAAAGCCCATCAAATGATAAGTGGGTTAAGAAAATATGGTGTGTATGTCTACACATATACAAAAAAAATGTGTGTGTGTCTGTGTGTGTATATATAAAATGGATTACTATTCAGTAATAAGAAAGGATGAAAAAAATGTCTTCCGCAGAAACTTGGATGGAACTAGCGACCATTATCTTAAGTGAGATAACACCACAACAGAAAAATAAATGCTGCATGTACTCACTTAAAGTGACAGCTAAACTATGCCTACAAAAGGGCACGCAGAGTGGTATAATGGACATTAGGGACTCATGGGAGGAAGGGGAGAAGGGAGTGAGGGATGAAAATTTACCTGTGGAGTACAATGTGCACTTCTCACCAAAAAGCCCAATCTCTGCCACTAGAAACTGTATGTATATAATGAAATTCAAATTGCCCTCTCTAAATCTATTAAAATAAAAAAAGATAGAAAGAAAAGACAAAATTTGAAATACTCCAAAAGGAAAAAAATTAATAAAAAATAAAATATATGTCAAGTAACAATTTAGCATATTGACCTCATAATTTATTGCTAGTAATTTATCATTAACTGACCACTGCTAAGATGTTATGTATCAAAGTATTTTAAGTACTACTCTAGTCTTATTTTCTACTTTTGTATTGAAGCTTTTTGTCTCTGATTTGTAGGTACTAATATTTGGTTTCTGCTCCTCTAGAAGTAATCATACAGATGGGAATCATGTTATTTTTCTCAGTGATGCCATTTCCCAAAATCATTTATGGTCTACACATCACCCTCAGTTTATGAGAATGCTCTGTTGCTCCTCTCATTAATGCATCTTAAATTTAAGTGAAGTGAGTACACTCTTGACCCACTAGAAAATATATCAGGCAGGTGGGTGTGCCAATAACACATGATAAATAAACTCAACCATTCCTGTCTCCTTAAATCTTTGGGTTTTTTCCACTCCATTATTCTCAGACATTTTTAGTATTTCAACCTAATTGGATCTAAGCTTACACAATTTAAGATCAAGTTTCAATGTTTTAAACTGTTTGAGTCAACTCCAACTATGCAAGTTGGATTCTTAAACCCAAAATCATTGCATAAACCCAGATCAATAAAGACAACCCATTCTAATGATATAGCATATTATTCTTGTACTTACATTTTTCACAATCCATTCATGTCATATTCCTCAGGTTTCTCCTGATATGAATTAACAAAATGCTCTAATGATTTGCAGCGTAAGCTGTCTGTACCAGTTCAGAACTTTGAGGTTGTTGCCCTGTACTGCAGTGGAACTGACACGATCAAATAGATGTGGAAAGGAGATCTTACTAAAATGGTCATCCTTTCTTTTAAAAATATCAAACTTGGGAAGTTTTTGCTATTATTTTTCAATTGTTCTTTTGCCTTTCTCTCTCTTCTCTCGGTTCTTCCCACAGATCTCTGAGGCTCTATTCATGTTTCATGTTTCTTTAACCTTTTTCTTCCTGTCCTTCAGAATGGACATTTCTATTAATACCATCAACTTAGTTACTTATTTCTTCTGCCAGCTCAAATCTTGTGTTGAGCTCCTTTAATGATTTTCTGTCCATTTTTTATCATAATTTAAAAATCATAATTTCTATTAGGTACTTTTTATAATTCTATCTCCTTATTAATATTCTATATTTCATTATTATTGTCATATTTTAATTTGATTTTCTAAGCCTGATTTTCTTTAGCTGTATGAACATATTTATAATAGCTTCTTTGAAGTCTTTGATTGCTAAGCTTAATATCTGGGCCCCACAGGGGCAGTTTTAATGATTGCTTTTATCCTTCTGTATGGGATGCTTTCTTGTTTCTTTGCCTGTCTTGTAATTTTGCTGTTGTTGAAAACTGGACATTTTAGGCAATATGTTGAGGCAATTCTAAATTATGATGGCATTGAGAGTTGGCGGTGGTGGTATTTCTTTGTCTGTTAATTTGTTCAGAAACCTGTGTGGGCCAATTCAAGAGAGTCTGTCTCTCCTGAAATGAAAGGTCAGTAATGCTGCTGCTTGACCTTATTTTAAAACTCTTATTTTTATTTTTAAATCTGGCTTCCTAAGGATCACTCCTGGGACAGTATAATTTAGTGACTGGCTAATGAGTGATCAGAGGTTATGCATAAAAATGTTGAGCCAGTTTTCATTCTTTGTGATGGCTCTCTCTGTGGTTTGGGGAACACATTCAAGTTCAGGCCATTTACGGTCTGCCTCTACTTTTACTTTCTGCTCGTGCAAGATCTTATGTCCATATGGTGACTTTCAGGTAGATGAAGCTCTTTCCAGTTTCTCCTGAGCACACATGATGCTTTGCACATGTGATGAGGACTTCTATCAAGACACCCTGTGTCTGTGTCATCAATCAGATTTCTTTATTCTGTTTTAGGCTTGCCTAAATATATGCTTTAACATTTGCACCTCATGAGTACCACAACTTCAGACAGCTGGGATGTTGGTCTTTCCTGATGTTTTCACTGGGATTACTATTGTTTTTGTTTGACAATTTCTCCAAGCATGTCAATTTTTCTTCTAGATCCTCAAGCAGCAGAACTGCAGAACTCGTGGCCTGCCTGTCCCTGGAATGACTACTCTGCCATGGACCCAAGTAGGAGGATGGCAGTAGATGCTAGTTAAAATGTCATGGAATCCCACTGTTCTGGTAGAGGTTCAAGTAATGTTCCTTTGATAACTATAATATTAACAAATTTGTCACAAGCCTTTATTCAATTTCTAGATGCATGGAATGGTTGCTTTGGACAGTTTTTTTCCAATTTACTGTTACTTTTAGAGAAAAAAGAAGTCCTACTCATCTAGTGAATGTGTAATGTCACATAGTAAGATTTCAACATTGGAAATTTGATTCAAACCTTTTATATATCTTTATGTTTCAATTATACATTTTAACATATGGGATTAAGTTATAAGTGTTTTGACATCCTTGTCTGCTAATTTAAGTTTAGGGGTCAAGTTTGATTGACTCACATTTCTCTTTGTATGTTTTTATTTTTTTTTAATACTCTTTTGCATGCATGAGAGTTTTGTTTATTTCTTTCATTTTGGATGCCAACTTTGTGAGTGTTACATTCCTGTGTACTGGATAGTTCTTAATCTTATGGACATTCTGAAACCTTCTTTCCGAGATGTAATAAAGTTGCTTCAAAACATTTTGATACTTCTTGGTCTTGTTTTAATATTCAATAGTTGTGAATGGAGCCGTGCTCAGTCTGGGGCTAATTATTCCTCACTGCTAAGATAAGACAGCTCTTTGTCCACTATTCTATCCACTATTTTGTGAATCAGAGTTTATTTCTGGCTCAACTTGAGCACCGGACATTGTTCGTAATAATGTGTGCATGTGTTTTTCCCTCTTGACATTCCATCTTGCTGTTGTGGTCTCCTTAAACTCTCAGTTTTCACTCCTAATCTTCAAAAGTCTGCCTGGCATTGCATGGGCTCTTCCACTCTGGACCATGGGCTAGAAAGTCTCTCAGGGTATAGCTGGAACAAACACACAGCTCAGCTCACATATCTCCCATTTCTTAAGATTCACTGTCCATTTTTTCCCTCTGTCCAGTGTTCTGAAAATTATTACTTCCTTTATTTCATCCACTTTTGCTTGTATCCAGAAGGAACTAGAAGTTCCTTAAATCATTTTTCAAATCCGAATAACTTTTTACTAAGTAAATTAAGTTAATTTTGATTGACAAGGAATCTAATAAACACACACACACACACATATATATGTATACAAAGAATAAAAACACCCCCCTGAGACTCCTAAACAATTTTGACTTCCTATTCTTTTAAGTTCACAAATAAAATAATTCACTTCATAGATATCTAATTTTCAAGGCCTACTTGTCTACTAGGCACAGGGCCAAAGGCCTGCAATAATTGTAGGTGCCCACAGGAATGTTTCAATTTTGGTTAAAATCCAAAAAATAAAAGGAATAAACTTTCAAGTGGAAAAAATTCTCATATATAATATTGATATATTTGTCTTTATATCAATGAAGTTATAAAATATATTTTTGTTAATTTTTTTAATGGAGAAAGGAGATCATAAAAATAAGAATACCCAGGGCCCACAAAAGCCATAATGCAGTCTCATACTAATCTCTTGTTCTTGCCCATTGTTTATTGTAGACTTTTGTACTTGATTCACTGTCTTCTTTTTTACTCAGAGACAGCTTATCATTTACAATGATTTCAATACTTAAGTGGATAAAGCATTCAACATCTGTTATTTGCTTGAAATTTTCAACACTAGTAATATTCAATGTCAATGGACTTCAGGCACTCACTCCCACAGTCTTGATCTACATCTTGTCATGACTCAGAAATGCTCTACTCTAAAGCAGTAGCTTCAAATTCTTCATCTTTGAACTATAATTTCTGATTATTCCAGCAGTCTAGTTTTGTTACTTGCACTGTTCTTCAACCTGTAGCCACTTGAGTTTAATCATTAATCTCAATTCAAACTCTGTATCTGTCTTTATTGCTTTCCTTAGTTAAATCATTTTTTATAATCTTTGATGATGTTTCTGTCAATATGCTTAACTATTATATCTGCTATATGCACATTTAAAAAATCCCTACTCTGGATCACTGTAATTATTTGCCTGCTTTTGTGTTAAGTCAAGGTCTCTGAGTGCTGTTAGAGAAAGTAACTCATAAGATTGGTGGCGCTAAACATGGTATCTAATTTTAACTGATTCCCCAAAGCTGTCCTAAATTCTTCATGTTTCTCTATTGTCTCCTCATATTCAATCCATCAGGCACTATTAGAAATTTTCTCTTCTCTTGAATCTACAACTCTGCCTTACCTTTTTTCACATTCTACAGTGACCAAGATGACTTAAAGCTTCAGTTAAGAAACTCTTCCATTTGTAGATCCATATCTGCAGTTGTAATAGCATTCGTATCTGTCTTTCCTTTTCTTTAACAAACAAAGAAGTATGTTTTTTCCTAATTAAGACCAATGCCTCCACAGGTGAACTCAATCAGTTTTTAAAGAACAACTAATAGCATTGCTTACGAAGCTTTCATGACCATACAAAGTACTGGGGATCTTGCTAAGAATACTGATCTAGGACAGGACCCCAGATTTTATTTATAGTGAGTTTCAAGATGATGCTAATGATTCTGCCCCACAGAACATGCTTTATATAAAAATAACCTAACGCATCTTATACCATTAATTACTCTTTTTCCTTATCTTTAAGTTCTATTTTTCTATCTTATTTTTATATGTGAATTTAAACTCAGGTTGTCATCTTACACCTTAGAAAAACAATTCCTTGGCTTCATGACAACTCTATTTACTGTTATCTCTTTCCTCTCTCCTCTTTCAAGCTTCATATAAATGAAGTCTAAAATTTACTCTCAAATTTCTTTCTTCCTGGTTATTTGTCAATATCATTGCAATCTGGTTTCCACTTGCAAGATTTTGCCAAAACTGGTATTGGCATAATTACCAAAGAACTTTAAAAAATTCTAACCCAATGGATACTTTTCATCCCTTTTCTTATTTTTTGTCTACAGTGATCATGTTGCCCACATTTCTCTTCTGGATACTTTTCGTGTTTCTTTTAGTTCTATTTTGAATATGCTACAATTTTCTTTATCTTTTCTGTATTTCTCTTCTGCTTATTTTTTTTTTCTTTTTAGCTGTCAACCCTCTTTTCATTCTGAACATCATTACCAGGCGAAGGCCGTATGCATTTCTTCAGTTCCTATGTCCTGATTTTCCCCATGCCTTTACCTGTAGCTAATGTTTCTCACCCTAAAACCATAAATTACTAACAGCCTACTCAGGAAAGACATTGGGCAGTTCCTGAGAAATTTCAACTTAACAAATCCCAAAGTGAACTTATCCTCTCCCCATTTCGTCTCCCAAATCTTTCTATTTACATGTGCTTCCTGTCTTAGAGAACACCTACTGCACCCACAGCTACACAAACTGAAATCTTAAGCCTCACCAACCACATCTCCCTCTATCCTCATAGGGAAGATCCATGAATTATCAAATCCCGTTGATTCAATCCCCTATTTATTTGTTAAATACATCCACTCTTTTGCATACCCTCTGCCATTTATTTATTTGTATCACCATTACCATTTTTCACTTGCATTCCCACAACCATTTCAGGCTCTTCTTACTGTTGCTTTTCTTTTATCCCACTATATATATATATATATATATATATATATATATATATATATATATCTTAGTAAAGACATAAAAATGGTTCTAAAATGCAAATATCTCCATTTTACTTGTCTACCTAATAGTGTTTAAGAGCTTCCATTATCCTCAGTAAAAAGTTCAAACATTTTAGTGTGCTATATATATAAGTATTCCTTTATGAACTTACCCATGCTTATTTTTCTAGTCTTTTACAAACCACTATTACTTTCTGTTAAAATTATAGTGACTTTCTTCCTACTCCTCAAATATATCATTATTTATCTTCGTTTCTAGTGATTATGTGTGCTACTCTCTCTACCAATAACTCTCTTTTATTCATTTATTTCTATTACAAATTCCTCTCAACCTCAAGTTCCTCTGACAAACCAGTACACATGGTTTGTTGGCTATTACTCCTCTATTTCCCCATATTCCAAAGAATATACCTATTACAGTATGTTTTTCATAGTAATATTCTTGTGTTTTACTTGTTTGTAGCTCATACTTCCGTAAACTTTTTGAGAGCAGGAGTATAGCGTTCTAATCACTAAAAATACCATAGAGTTAAACCTGTAATGAGCATGGACTAAATGATTTTTTAAAGAAAAGATGAAGAAAGGAGAGAAATCTTTAAACAAAATATTACCTCTAATTCTGCGGTTCCCCAAACCCCCAGGCTATATACGTGCTCATGGCCTGTTAGGAACCGTGCCGCACAGCAGGAGGTGAGTGGCAGGCAAGAGATGGAAGCTTCATCTGTATTTACAGCCACTCCCCATCACTCACATCACTGCCTGAGCTCCGTCTCCTGTCATATCAGTAGCTGCCTTAGGAGCTCGATGAACCCTACTGTAAACTTTGCATGTGAGGGATCTAGGTTGCACACTCCTTGTGAGAATCCTATGCCTAATAATCTGAGGTGGAGCTGAGGTGGTGATGTTAGCACTGGGGGAGTGGCTGCAAATATAGATTACCATTAGCAGAGAGGTTTGACTTTATGATAAATGTAA
>CAUYSK010120832.1:0-17273 GCA_963575035.1 Avahi laniger | reverse complement strand
CTACAGGATGCCCGGCTAATGTTTTCTATATATTTTTAGTTCTCCAATTAATTTCTTTCTAATTTTAGTAGAGATGGGGTCTCGCTCTTGCTCAGGCTGGTCTCGAACTCCTGAGCTCAAACAATCCGCCCGCCTCGGCCTCCCAGAGAGCTAGGATTACAGGCGTGAGTCACTGCGCGTGGCCGAGGATATTAGCTTTTGTGAGATATTTTTATAGAAAATCTTAAATCATGGATCTCTGGGATTTGTCCGATAAATATGTAAATTAAAAATTCAAAATAAAAATTAATCTGCATGCTATTAAATGATTGTCAAATACAAATTTATATTGACCAGAGAAAGATCTAATCAAATATGTTTCTCTATTTCTAGCTGTTAGTTAAGTCTTTAGACTCTAAAATCTACTAGGTAGAAAAGAGTTGTGTGTTCCTAAAATGTATGCTATAGACTTTGAATTCACAAACTTAGTAAGATATAAAATCTTGAGTTTGAGATTTCATAATAAATTACAGTGAAGTATCTATCTACTGGCAGTATGTCTTTTTCTGCTATTTTCTCATTCTTCAAGTTGTTACTTTTCAAATCAAAATAGTTATAAGTCAATGAGACATAGAGAAATTTTCAGTCTTGTAAATTAGATTCATTTTAAATATGCAGCTGCTCGTGCCATACACATGGATTTATTTACAATCCATGTTGTATAGTTCTAGTACAAGAATTAAGATTTTAGGCATGTTCCTACCTCATGGAGAAGGCTGACTTTAGTTCCAGTTGTATTCTTAGTTCTGAAAATTTTTAATGTGAATTAAAGGAGAAGATACCTTTTGAAATATAACATATCACTCTATACACCGTTGTTTGTTAGATTTGGATTAACATGCAACCATTTGATACATTCGAAACTTTTTGATGACTTAAATTTTTTAAAATTAAAGATGCTAATTCCCAAGGATCATAATATCATCATCATGCCTTCATGTTGTGAAAATAAGAAAATAATTAAATCAGTTAAATTAATAATTAAATTACTACTTTTAAAATTACTAATTTCGAAATATTTTTAAACAATTAAATTAATTTTAAAATTATTATTTAAAGTCACGGCATGAGCCTCAGTGACATGGTATGTGGTGGAAGGCAACATGCTGTATTCTTGGTCTTTCCTCCTTTCTCTATATTATATAGTCTTAGGAATTATTAGTTGTTGAGCGGCTGCCAATGTTCCAAAGCTAAAAGCAGTTTTCAGCAAGCCATTCAGGGCAAAAGACTGGAAATAGAATATGCATAAAGAATGTGAGGGCAATGTATTTAGCAAGAGAGTTGATATGTCTGAAATTTGAATGGTTGAATTTGTGACACAGGCAATTTCCACGCATGATAATTTCAGTTCATTTTTAACTTTCCTGGACAGGATATTCAATATATAAGCAATTAATCCTCTAATATCACAACCTTAAAATGAGAGATTGATTATTTTATTTTTCTTTGACTTTTTCTTTTTAGATAGATTTATTTTTAGCTGATGTGGACATTTGTGACATTTCCTATTATTGACAATATTGATTTCTTTCTTAAAGAAAGCTTTTTAAAAATGAATAACTTATACTAGTTAAGTTTCATTTATTATTCTTTGAAAGAAAAGCTAATTGTAAATCATTTGGAAACTAATTATTATATTATCCTATTGTATTTTAGGTTAAGAAGATATTCTGAGTTTTTTTAAGAGATATAAGTTTCTGATTTTTGAAAAACATGTAATATATTTATAGTTTATATACTATGCCATAAATCATGCAAGAATATCAGATATTCATTCAAACTACAACATGGAAACCCTCCTAGATGCCATAGTTTAACATACTGAATACAAAATTAATTTCCATTAGAGGTTTGATAATTTGTCTGCTTAAGGAACTATATACATTTTGAAAATTTGAGCAAAAAGAAAAAGGGCAAGTCTGTTTCATAAAAAAAAATGGTAAATTAGATATTTAAAGGACAGAAATTTCCAATCTGTGTTTTAAAAAAATTATAACCAAGATTAATAATTAAAATCTAATCAATAAAGGTACATTTAACCAAATTGTCTTGGCGGTATTTTAAAATTCACTTGTAGTAATAGCAAGGTTTTTGAATTAGTCATTAGCTGACTTATTAACATACATGCTGTTTGTTCTGTGTTGAAACTACACTGGTCAGTTAAGGGACAGGTGGTGAAGGCATGCTTTCATTATCAACAATGACTGCCTGTCAGGATACAACAGAACGATGCCCTGTTGGAGCACAGCTTGGAAACTTTGCAATGCTTTCCTTGCCCATGTACGCATATGAACATTACTTTTCTACTGAAGGGCAGTAGGAAAGTACTATTTATGAAGTTCTTTCTTGTTTTTGTCATACCCACCTACATTAAGTAGTTTGTTCAGTGAACTCTATCTTGCATACACGTATACAGGAAACAAAAGTGGATGAACAAACCAACAAATATACAACAGGGAATGCTGAATATTGTGGGGAAATCAAGAGCACATGCCCCGCATCAAAGGATTCAGTCACTTCACAGCTCCAGCTAATTGTCATCATGAGCCCAGTGAAGCGAAATCATCTTTCTTTTTTACTCCTCTCTCTTCTTTCTCTCTTTCTTCTTCTTCTTATACCCCACCAATTCAATTTTTATTTCCAAATTGTAAACTAAGATAGCAAATGTGTAATAAATAAAACACATATAGAGATAGATACTGCCAAGAGGCCACCAGTCCTCATTTTACAAATTATCCTCATTTTACAAATAAGATCAGCGAGTCCTCATAAAAGTGAGCACAAACATGTATGTGGCTAGAATTCTGAGTTCCTCATGTTCAGGCCATGGCTCACTTCTCTAAATCTCTGCCTCTCTATTAATCAAAAGTAACTTAGCACTGTTCCAGCACATCGTTTTCTTTTTATAATCTATCTGAGTATTTCATGAACTGTATCGTCTTGGGAAAATATTAACATAAGCAAGAATAAGTTGTAGTGCTCTACAGCAGTGGTCCCCAACCTTTTTGGCACCACGGACTGGTTTCATGGAAGACAGTTTTTCCCCAGAACAAGGCGGGGGTATGGTTTCAGGATGATTCAAGTGCACTACATTTATTGTGTAGTCAAATCTCTCTGCTAATGATAATCTGTATTTGCAGCTGCTCCCTAGCACTAGCATCACTGCCTCAGTGCCACCTAAGATCATCGGGCATTAGATTCTCATAAGGAGTGAGCACCTTAGACCCCCTCACATGTGCAATTTACAGTAGGGTTCAGGCTCCTATGAGAATCTAATGTTGCTGCTGATCTGACAGAAAGAGGAGCTTATGCACTGATGTGAACAATGAGGAGTGGCTGTAAATACAAATGAAGCTTCGCTTGCTTGCCTTCCGCTCGCCTCCTGCTGTGTGGTCCAGTTCTTAACAGGCCAAGGACCGGTTCTGAGGCCCAGGGATGGGGGACTGCAGCTGTAGACTCTTCTTTCAAAATATTTTCAAAACCCAACCACTTTTCTCACTACTTCTACTTCCTTTTTCAAGCCACTGCTCTGATTTGTAAAATAGCCCCTAAGTAGCCTATCTGTTTTCTACCTCTCTTCACATAGCTGCCAGTGATCCTTTTGACATAAATCAGACTATGTCACACACCCCCTACTTAAAGCTATGCACTAGTTTCCCACAGCACTCACAGTAAAAGCTAAAGAATTTACTATGACTTACAAATTTTAAATGAGCCGGCTCCTGCTCTCAATGCATTATGTTACTACCATGATCTCCTTTCCCCCTATAGCAGTCTTCTATTGTTGCATAACAAATTACTACAAACTTGGTGGCTTACAACTATGCACATTTAATATCTCACAGTTTTTGTGGGTCTCGGGTCTCGGCATACTTTAGCTGAGTCCCCTGCTCAGTGTCCCACAAAGCTGCATTGATTAGGTGTTAGCCAGGCTACATTCTCATCTAGAGGCCTATCTGTTGAAAGATCCACTTCCAAGTTCCCTTGAATTTATGGAAGAATTTGCTCCCTTGCAGTTATAAGACTGAGGTCCCTGTTTCTTATGAGCTGTTGGATGGGAGCTACTATCAGCTCTAGGAAGCCACCCACAGTTCCTTTCCACGTGGGCCTCTCACAACATGATAACAAAGCTTATCTTCTGTTTCTGCTCTTAGTTTTCATTCCCATGGAATATCTTAATAATACTGCTATCACAGCTAGTTAAAGAAATATTTCCAGAAGGCAGAAAAAATCCCTCTCGTGAATACAACCTTTGCCCTTCATTTAAAGATATGTATCCTGAGGTCCCGTTTTATCTTCTCTCTCTGAGCTTGTAGCCTCTTAACACACTCATTTTAACATCTTTTACTTGGGTCTTTCCACTTCCAGCATTTGTAGATTAGAACATTATTTTTAAAAAATTATGAATCTTATAGATGAACTACAAAAAAGGCTTGGAGAAATACTGGAAGCTAAAAAGAATTTTATTTTAATATTAGGTAATGTTTCTGTTCAATAGAAAAAGGAAGACCAGAATATAAGAGAGCAATGGGGAAATGTATTAACCAGAGCAGTTTTGGCTTTACACCCAAAATAGTCCCACTCATTTCTAGTTGAAGTCAAACTCAACAGTCAGTAGCAAGTTTTGCAAACCTCAGCTCATTATCGATGTTGGCCTTCCTGCACTATTCGTTCTGGTCCATGCTGCATTTCTATATTTAGAATTATTTGTCTTCCTTTAGGTTATACATCTTCCTTTTTATCATCTGTGCTTGCATTTTTACAATCTAAATGCATAATAAAAGTTTCTCCATAGTTATGTCATTTTCTTCCACTCTCAGCCTTCTTTTCTTCCTTATTAAAATATAATGTGAGATTTACATTGTCAGAGTTATAGGATTAGCACTTTGCTACCTTTCTGAGCTTTCTTCTGAGTCTTTTATACCTGAAATTTTTGAAGTCTTCCCTCTTAAGATTTAGAATACCTCTCTAATAAATATCCCTCCCAAGATACTCCTAATTCTAAAATGACATGGTCAGTTTTTCCAAAGACTCCTGTCAGGTGTACTTTGTAAACTCAATTCTCCTTGCTGGTCCAAATTAGGCCAAAAATATTAGTTCCTATAATCACTTCCTTTACCCTTAAGGGCATAGAAATGTCAGTAAGACCAGGTAAGAATTGGTCACTTGTTTAGCTTATGAGGAATAGACTTCCAGAAGATAAGCAGATTGTTGAAAGTTTTGTGTCACTTCTATATTTTTCATTATGACAGTTTTTTCATTGTGTAAGATATACAATCTTATTTAAATATACTTTCCAACATCCAGCCATATGAAGATGTGTAGATTTCTCTGCTTAGTGTATAGTTTTATGATGCTAGTGATGTTTTACTTTCACTTCTGATTTGTGAATTTGAAGTTTGTAGGATTTAGTTAAATGCCTATGACCTAGAATAATCTCTAGCGCATAGTAGGTCCTCATTAAATATTTGTGAAAGGAATATCACATTATGCAGGTCATTATTTTAATTATTAGGAATTCTCTTGCATCTTTCTTTCTGCAGCTTTTCACTGGGCTTTGTCTCATTAATCATCACTGGTGTACTTCTCTAACCATCCTTGAAGACAAGATTCATGAGGGAGATAGAAGGACTGAGATTGAAAGTCCTTAAAAAAGATGTTGATTTTGTCTCTTCTCAAACTCATTATTTGCAGAAAGCTTTTGAAATGTGATTGGAACAGAAATCACAGAAAGATGCACTCAGAAGATGCACAGAAAGCAGCAGTTGATTATGGCAATGGTTTATAGGATTTCAATGATGAGTTTAACCTCCATGTGTGTGTAATGAAAGGTAGGCAGGATGACAATCAATACTGCCAGATTTATTGAAGACTAGTGAAGCAGATGGGTGTAGCATAAAAAGAACTCATTTTTAAAAACTATATTGAATTTTAGGTTTCAAAAAGACATCTGACCCAAATAATGAGATCTGCAGATTAGTATACATATTAATTTCTCCATTAGGTAAAGGGTTCTCAAATATTCTGACAATAGATGGTTTCATTCACTCTGGAGAGAGAATTCAAATCCAGTTTGGTGGAAATGTTACCATGAACGAAGATTAATCTGTCAGTTAATAATGAACAAACCTTTTGTCAGAAGTTTTAGCATTTCTAAAACATTTGACAATTTTAGCCTTTGATTTTGCAGAAATAGAAATGTATGTGCCAAAGTGGCCCTCCAAATACTCTACTTTTCAGCCATGGAGTTGAGAAACATAGATGATGTTTTCCTGGCTACCAAAAAAGAAAAACAGTCCGTACAAATACAAAAGCAACAATTAAAGACAATTGTAATTAGAACTTCCTGATACTAGTTTCTGTGAATTTCAAAAAAGTAAAGACCAGGAAATCTGAATACAGCAAAATTAAAATATATTTCTCTACAAAGATCATTCATAGTACTTACTTTTCTGAAGTGAAATATTAGCTCTCATAAAATCTGCCATGATGTTTGTTTCTACATTGTCTGCATATAGTATGCATCGCTTGATGGCTTCTCTAAAAATTCCACTTGAAAAATTTCTTTCAGGATTAAATGCCTGAAAAAAAATTACTTTCCTTGAGGAAATAGTATGTTTTCTCGTCAACAGTGAAATTTATATGAATTATCAGCATTTTCCTTAAACCACTACAAATCTCAGAGCTAAATATATTACTCAAGTTTGGTAAATCTCTAGCATTCTGTAGTCTATTGGTATTCCTGATTTTCTATTCTAATCTATATTTCCACAGACACTTGACTGTAATTTAGTCTTTATACACTTGATTTTTGTGAAATATTCTAAAACTACCCCAAATACTTTCTGAAATGAGATGTTAAAAAAGAAGAGAAGAAGGGAAAAAAGGTAGGAAAAGTGAAAGCAATGACCACTATACTATAAAGTTGTGGATAATTTAAGACAATTTAGTTAAGCCAGTGGATGGGCTTTATTTCTGTGAGATTAAAAAACAAAACAAAACAAAACGAAACAAAAAAAAACAATAACATTATAATGAAACTACTACAAAACATTTTTAAATTTCTAACTACTTCCATCACTCTTTGTTCATCAAGATACCTAGGAATGAAAACCTATACATACCTTGAGAGCTTGTTTGGAGGTTCTAGCAGGGGAGCGCAGCTACTCACATACCCTTGACAGAAGAATGGTCCTCTAATGGGGAAAGAATGGTCCTCCTCTATTGCGGAAGGTCATCTTCCTCAACCGAGCTCACAGCTTCAGGAGGGACGCACATGGAGCAGTGAGGGAGGAAGGGGACACCCGCCTAGCCAGCCAGATCAGCCAAATCAACCCTGGAGATCAATGGGATGACAGATGTCTCAGCCAGATCGCCCTCACATCCAAGAACGGAAGAATAGGCTCCACATGTACTTGCCATCAAATTGGCACTAACTGATCAACACCACGGTGCTTACATGGTAGCAGTATTTTCCAGGGATTAGAGGGTTGCGGGTGGGTAAGCTCACAAATAATGGATGCGGTGAGCGTTGTAGAGGGAAAAAGGTACACCACAAATCATGGTTTGAGTGTGGCAAAGTCATAACATGTAACCAAAATGTTCGTACCTCCATAATATCCTGAAATTAAAAAAAAAATCTTCTAAAACCAAAACAAAACCAAACAAAAAACCTATGTATACACAAAATTATCAAAAAAAACCTACTAGCCCAAGTTTTATTCATATTGTAGCAGATGTCAGAATGGTCTTCCTTTTTAAGGCTGAATAATATTCCATTATATGTATATAACACATTTTAACTATCCTTTTGTCTGTTAGATACTTGGATTGCTTCCACATTTTAGCTATTGTGAATACTACAGCTATGAATGTGGGTGTATGATTTTTTCAAGACTCTGTTTATAAGTCTTCTGGGTATATACCCAGAAGTAGAATTGCTGGATTTTACAGTATTTCTATTCATAATTTTTTGAGGAGTTGCCATGGTGTTTTCCACAGTGGCTATACCATTTTATATTCCTACCAACAGTGCACAGGGTTCCAATAAGGACATTATGCTGAGTGAAATAAGCCACACAAAAGACAAATACTGTAATGATTTCACTTATATGAGGTACTTAGAGTATTCAAAAATTACAGATACAGAAAGTAGAATAGTGTTTACCAGGAAGTAGGTAAAGAGAGAGAAGGGGGAGTTATCTATTAATGGCCACAGAGTTTCAATTTTACAAGGAACATTCATACACTGATGGTGGGACTGCAAACTAGCACAACCTGTGTGGAAAGCAATATGGAGATTCCTCAAACAGATACAAGTAGAACTACCATTTGATCCAGCAATCCCATTACTGGGCATCTACCCAAAGGAAAAAAAGACATTCTATAAAAAAGACATCTGTACTCGAACGTTTATAGAAGCACAATTCACAATTGCAAAGATGTGGAAACAACCCAAGTCCCCATCAATACATGAGTGGATTAATAAAATGTGGTATTTGTATACCATGGAATACTATTCAGCTTTAAGAAACAATGGTGATATAGCATCTCTTGTATTCTCCTGAATAGAGCTGGAACACATTCTACTAAGTGAAGTATCCCAAGAATGGAAAATAAACACCACATGTACTCACCAGCAAACTGGTTTCACTGATCAACATATAAGTGCACATATAAGAATAACATTTATTGGGTGTTGGGCAGGTGGGAGGAGGGAGGTGAGGAGGGGTATATGCATACATAACGAGTGCAATGCTCACCGTCCGGGGGATGGACATGCTTGAAGCTGACTTGGGGGAGGAGCGGGGGCAAGGGCAACATACATAATCTAAACATCGGCACCCTCACAAAATGCTGAAATAAAATAAATAAATAAATAAAAGATGCTTAAATGGAGATATTTAACTGAAACCAGGGCGAGTTATACTGATTTAAATGGTAGATGCTTAAAATCAAATCTTTCTTGCCTAGTGTCTCTCCCTTAGCCTTTTGCTTTCCTTGATTTTTGGTTCCTGAATACTCTTAACTTATTATACTATGGAAGAAGGTCATATACTAATAACTTGCTTTTCATTTTGACTTACTGTATGTGTTCAGCCTCTGTTAGCATTAAACTATCATTACTTACATCATATATGATGTGAAGAATTTAGGTCTATTTTATGTTCCTCTTATCTATACATGCTTAATCATCAGAAATTAGAAATGCATCTAAGCACAATTCCCCAAAACTCAAATCTTCAAATATTATTTCACATTTTTTTAATCCATATACCACATATAATATTACTTATTTAGTGATTTTCCTTAAAATTAATTTACTTTTTTGTTTAAATATATGTATTTAGCAGGAACTTAATATTGGTCTGAAAATGGCTGTTACATAAAGCGTATAAAAACATTATGAGTAAATGTGAGCTTGATGCCTTTACTGAGGACTGACGCTGAAGTCTTCTCTCAATTTGTTAAAAACAAATTATCAAGTTTTAAAGAGCTGTAAAATATATAGTAACACTTCCATGAGACTTTCTATTTGACCTAATTAAAAGGACCAAATAAATTGCTTGCTTTTTTTAATTTGATGTTATTTAATGTTATGTGTGCATTTATGTGCATACCATCTACCATCGTCTTTCAAATCACTAATATCTGTCCCACACTTTGGGAAATGCTGTATCTAAGCATATTCTTAGTGTCAAGAGAACTGAAAAACCAAATCCATAGACAGATTTTCCAAGTCTAACAGGTAGGTATTATATATAACAAAATACCAAATAACAAGAAGCTAAAATAACGACATGAAAATAAAATCATCATGTAAGACCTTTGAAACAAAAATACTTTTGGTTGTGGAACAAAGATAATGTTTTCATATTTACTCTTCCCATCAATTGCTAAAGCACTTGTTATTTATCATGAAACACGGGGTTGTTTCACTGGTAGAGTCAGGACCAGAGCCCTATATTCAAGTCCCTGAGAATAAGTGTCTCTTTAACTGTATACCCTAAGCACCTTTCTTGCTTCACCCTACTTCTGGCCTTGCCTAATTAGTACCCATTACTAATGATATGTAGAGATCCCAGGTTAAAAAAAAAAAAAAAAGATATTTCACTGTCTTTCATATCCATCGATGAAGCTTCTGGGATATGAAAAATGTCAAAGCTGATTGGTAATTGCTTTCAGTGTAAAATAACTTAATGCATGTGAATTCTACATCCCCAGACAAATGTTAGATATTATAATTTTTACCCAATAAATTTTCTCAAACATTGATTGAGGTCCTTCCCTAGAAGTAACGAGACAGCCAAAGATAACTAGAACTCACTCATTACCCTAGAGAGCTTAACATTTATTTATTTCGATAGGGTCCCGCATGACCGCCACCTGGCAACTGTAATAACTACGTACACTGACCAGTATCCATTCTCTTGCTTCATTTGTTGCTAAGACATTGAAAGGTGGCTGGATGAGATTAGGAGTGCAGCCTAAGATCAGAAAAGAAAGCAAAAGTTATAGTACCTCTCAAACCAAAAAGATTTGACTGTAATGGGGTTCACACCCAAGTGCTTAAAGAAGCAATTAAGTGTTATGATGATTCATTTTTCTCTTGTATAAGGCAATTTAAAATAAGCTGATATTCTTTTATCAATGGATATGCTGATATTTCTGGTACGTCAGCAACTCAAACCAAATGGATTCTGTTCTTCTAGGGTTTCTACTGTTAAAACATTACTATTACTTAGTGAAGATCTCATCCACAGCAACTAGCTTATATAAATGAGAGAACTATTGTATTCTGACTTTTAGATCATTAATATTTTATGACATTAATTTCATTTATTGTAAATAGTACCCTGATTTCTGAAGGGGTCAAATTGCCTAGAAGCAGTCATTAAGACTTTTTGATATATATAAAATCACTAAATCTTTTAATAATCTACATAGGGATTTGCTGGAACATTTTGGTGTATTTTTTAAAATTCAATTTAAAAATCTGTGCTATTACTCAATGAGTTAATTCTGATGATTAATATATGAATGTAACAATAATACATACCATAATGTGTTTTGATCAACTGCTGTAACATCTTTTATTAGATGTTTTGCTTCAAATAAGTGGAGAATTTGAGATTTTTTTCCTGGCTTTAGCATCAAGAAGTAATTTAAGGCCTATTTTAATTAAAAACCAACAAATGATACCAGGAAAAATTATCATTTATATTGCTAGCTAGTGATTTTTAAATAGTCCTTTTGACCTTTCCATATCCAATAGAATTTCTATGGAATGAGAAGCAGGTCTGAGTATAAGGTAGGATGGCAAACACCATACCAGGCATTGGAGATATGTTAATAATTATATCCAGAAAACCCACTTATATGTGGATCTTCTTCTGCTCTAAACTTCTCTGACCATCGACGCTGAAGTTACAACAAATTGCTATAGGTCAGTGTTTCTCAATTTTTTCATTATTGCCCCCACAAGGAAATAATTTAGACATTTTTAACTGTCTCCCTCCCATGAATTTTAATTGTGTATCGGTATTACTGTGTGTATTTCTGTACATAATACATAAAAATAGTAACATTTTTTTCACCTCCCAAGAACAAACTTTTACTCCCTTGGGAGCAATACTGCCCTCACAGGAAATCCATGCTACAATGGGATAAATAGCACCTTCTCTGGCATTTGGTTATTCAATAAATATCTGATGTCAAACATGTTTGCTTGGATTTTGCTGGATAGAGTTACTTAATACAGGAGCCACAGAAACCTCAGAATACTGGATAGGCCCACCAAAATTTTACGGAAAAATTTGATTCATCAGGAACTTTTCTTAGAAGGTCCACAGCTTTCACTATATTCTGAAATTGTTCCTTAAGAAACAAATTAAGTAGTACTGATTTTGAACCGATAGGAAAAGGGACAATTGTATGCTGGATATAATTCTGATTAGCAATTGTTTATTTTCTACAGGACTAGAAATGTTCAAAGTCATTAATTGAATTAATGTATCCTATATAATAATTCCCATTTTTTTCCAAAGTGACCAAATTCAATTTAAATCACCAAACTTTTGTTGAGTATTGACCTTACGCAAATTGCTAGAGTGTGCGAAAAGAAAGTGGAATACTGTCTTAAAGAGCTTTGCTTAGAACAAGAGTTCTGTCAGATGATTCACACTGCTAGCTGAAGTTCAAGCCTCCAAGTTGATGGTAGGATTACTAGAGGTCTGTAATTTTTATTTTACCTTTAATAAATTCCAATTTAATTTTTTTCTTTTGCTTTTTTGCATTCTTTTTTAATTATTATTTTTATTTCAGAATATTACAGGGATGCAAACACTTTGATTACACATATTTCTTTTGCACCACCTGAGTCAGAGCTACCACTGTGCCTATCCCTTAGCAAACAAATTTATACTGGTTGTATGTGTAAAACTTTGGATTATATATGTCAATTTACATAGGCCTTTGAGGTATTTAGGTGGAAGAAGTCATAAGACAGTCATCTGACTCTGAAGTGTCTTAGGAATGTTTAAAATTTAGGAATTTAGTAAATAAGACAAGTTATATAAAGTCAAAGTTGAACAAATGTGGAGATTGATTTAGATTAGTATATATCTGCAGGTAAATTCTTTTAAGAGGTCTTCCCAACCCTGAAAATCCTCGTCTGCAGGTCAGAATACTTAACATAAGATGGTGATGCAAGAGAAGGAAACATGCTTTAATAATAAATATTTTTCAATCCAAACTTCCATTAGTAGAATAAATGATAGAATATCATGCAGCAATGAGAATAAATGATCTGCAACTATACACAATAACATGAATGGACCTCACAAATATAGTATTGAGTAAACATAAAACCAAACAGTGTTCATGCTTTATGATTTCATTTATATAAATTCAAAAATAGGTAAAATTAATCTTTGGTAATAGAAATCAAGATAGGAGTTGTACTTAGTACAGTACTGAGTTGTACTTAGTATCAGTATAGTACTGATAGGTAGGGTACTGAAGGAGGTATGACAGGGACTCCTTGATTATTGGAAATGGTCTTTTTCTTTATCCAGGCAATTTCTACACTAGTATGCACACTTTGTGAAAATCTGTTAAGCTTTCCACTTATAATGTATGCACATTTATATATACTATACTTTAAAAAATTTACTTAAGAAGAAGAATAAGTATTTATTTAGACTGCTGAGGTTTCCAAATATAGACACTATACAGTTAATTTTGCCTTTCCATATTATTTTATGTTAATGAATAAAGTAATTATTTTATAAATAATGTACACTTATAAGACATATATGTTCTGTGTTAAAGGTACAATAAAAGAGATACCAATTAAGAGCATAATTATAAAAACATAAATTAAAGCCCTCACTGGTACTTTCTCTTACTTGAGAATCATTAATCTTCAGTTACCAAATTTACTCCAGAATTCTGTTTTTCAAATAGACCTAGCAACCTCTGGAATGGCATAGCAAAGCACACTAAAGTGGCAAAGAGCTTGGACTCTGAGGTAGACCTTGGGTAAGTGATATAACATCTCTAAATTTCATCCAGTTTATTTGTAAAATGAGGAGAATAATAGCATTTACTTAATATAATTGCTATGAATATCAAATCAGATAATATATACAAAGTGAATAACCCAGTATCTTGTACATTCTAGAACCCTGGAAGAAGTGAGCTATTACAAGCAACATTGATATAGATTATACCAAATTGATTTGAATTAGAGATTAAAATACTTTTTTTACTCACAGTTCTTAATTATTTATGAAAAGTACCTGTATTTATCTCATTTTGCTCCCATGCTATATCATTTTTTAATTATGTTTTATCCCCAAATTCCTAAAAATGGGCTGCTTTTTGCTATTCCAAGAAACTTGAAGGAAAACTGTCTAATCTCTATCTAGTGTCTGCCTGGATCACACATTAATAATGTTACACCCAAGAAACAGCTAGTGCTCTTTTCCCAATCATCCCCAAACTGGGCTCAATGCTTGGGTGTGTTTTTCCAATAGTCATGATTACCTGGGTGATTAAATCATTATCTTGACCACCTCGATCCTCTCTCTTCCTTCCCCCGTTGATGTCTTAATCCTAGTTTATGAGCTGTTTCTTTTTCATTAAATTGCTTTTCATTACCAAAGTGTGTATAGAGAGTTTCCAGATTAATGAGTAGTAAGCTGGTAAACTTTTAACCATGGATTCTCCAGGTAGGGAAATGCCAGGATTTGTAGCATTTGCTTATTTTTGCAGTGTAAATGTTCCTACTATGGTTTGTTTGAAGCTATCAACACAGTATCACTGAGCAGAGTTGAGAGGAGATGCACACAATTGGTTCCAAGAGACGGTATGATCCACATCTAGCATGCCAAGTGCTAATTGAAATTTATGCCCAATATTAAATGCAAAAACTCATTTAGAGAGGTCATCTCTTCCCTCCTTCTCCTGTTCCTCTGCTTCCCCAACCCCCTCTATAGTTGGTTCTCCTATTCTTACAAGGTCAATTTGAATTTGCTCAGATTATGTTAATACCCTTTCCCATAGCATTGTCAAGAGTTGCAAATGTCCACCATACAGCAAAGTTTGGTTTTTTTGCTCCTCAATACCTGGGTTTACTCTTGCAAGTTCTTATAATACATCAGTCAATTCACCAACAATTTTAAAATTTTAGCATGAAACTAGTCCTCAGAAGAAATTAATAAAATAAATAAAAGGATGTAACCTTCAAAAAAGAAAAGAATGTTAAATTTCTGACAACATATGATTGGCAAAATTGCCCATGACAATTTGATTGTTTCCATAGAGACAAATGTAAGAGTTTTGTTAGAAAACTCTGGAGAATAAAGTTTGTTTTTGCTTCTTTTTCTTTTTCCAGAACAGAGGGCATTGTCAGAAAAGCCTCAAATATTTTTCTAGTGTAAAAAACATTTCTTCTGTTGTTTAACATTTGAAGAGTTATTTTCAAAGTGAGACAAATTCCCTTTGTGAATTACATATCAAAAAGTTAAAATCTAAATGAAATTTCTTTGCAGTTCTAACTGAATGACAGGTTTATCTTAGTCACTATGGGAAAGGTAAATCTGACTTTACTTGTCTTCATTTTCTCTAATCTTCACAATTATCATCCTATCGTCTTTAAATCTGTTGCCAACATAACAGATTAGTCAGGACACATCTATTTTTAAAAGATGGTCCCACACCAGCCTACATTCACCAAGACTGGTCCTATTTGACATCATTCTTTGTAGGAAGAAAACTACAGCTGTTCTGAGTGGTGCTCCAAAACACACAAGTTTGCCCATCAGTATGGTATATGTCATATACCATTTGAAAGCTTTTCTAATTTTGAGATGGTTTTAAAACCTTTAAAAAATTTCCTGCTTAGCCACAAAATGAAGAAAATGGAGTCTGGTCAGTATGTATTTATTACCATTGCAATGGGAAAAAAAATAATCCTACTATTATAAATAAATGCTAAGCTCCCAAGGTCAATGACTGTGTTCTAGTCATCTTTGGCTCTCTATTTACTTCTGGGAAAGGACCTCAGTCAATGTTCAAGGAAGTTAATTGGGTAAAAAATTATAATATCTGGGGATGTAGAGTTCACATGAAGTCATTTTCCACTGAAAGCAATTACCTGAGGTCATTATTGTTAGCCTGGCTATTTTTCACATCCCAGCAGATTCATCAATGGATATAAAAGACAGTGAAATATTTCTTTAACCTAGGATCTGTAACCACCATCAGCTAATGGGTATTAATTTAAGCAAGATCAGAACTAGAGTGAATCAAGAGGGTGTTTATGGTGTAAAAGTCAAAGAGGCATTTACTCTCAGGGTCTTGCAGGGCAGGGCTCTGGTACTGATACTGTATTCAAGGCACAGTAAGATAAAAATTCAACTGATATTGGCTATTACCTCTAACACCTATCACTGCAGGCTGTAAACATATGTAAATTGTCCCTCAAATATTGCTGTGAGCCCCAGGAGGTATATTAGAAGTAGTCAAGAATAAACTCACTGCTACAGGGGTGGTCTCTCAAAATTTCACCATGTTTTGGTGTTGAGTGGGGAAGAAGGTTTTTCCCCTTACATAATAGATTTTACACGCATTGCTGTTTGTTTCAAGTCTTATGGAGGTTTTCATGAAACCACTTTATAGTCATCATTCACAGCTCTCTTGATATCCTCTGGACTTGGAAATGAGTTCAATGTAGTCAGGACAGGAAACAAATACCAGGGATAGATCCTGTGCTCATTAGAGTGAGCCTCCTCTTATAACCCAGATACAGTTTTCTTAGTCATCTCTGCTCTTGCTCTATCATTCATGGTAAATTCTCTGTCTCTCTTCTATCTGTCCATACATCCATCCATGCATAACCTATTGATTCAACAAATATCTATTGAGAAACTTCAATGAGCAAAACACATTGACAAGCAATGGGGACCCAGTGTTGAACAGGGATTTCATGTCCTACTTGGGATGTCAACAGACTTCTACACCCCATTTCACTAACTGCGCAGACCTCTCTGAATCTTTATTTTCGATTTAAGATCCCTGTAAAAGTTAAAGAAAATGATTACGTAAAAAATAATGATGATGGTGGTCCTGTAAGTTTTGATTTTATAGAAACATCTCTCTTAATGATATCTGAAAATGTTATCTTTTTATTTATTATTTATTGATTGATTTTAGAGTCCAATGCCTTTATTGATAAAACTAAGGCATCAATATTTTGGGGTTTTTTTTCTCTTTTTTTTATTTCAGCAAATTACAGGGGTACAAATGTTTAGGTTATGTATATTGCCCTTGCCCCACCCAAGTCAGAGCTTCAAGCGTGTCCATCCCCAGATGGTGCGCACTGCACCCATTAGGTGTGTATATATCCATCTCTTCCTTCCCCCTCCCATCTGCCCGACACCCAATGAATGTTATTACTATATGCACACTTAACTGTTGATCAGTTAATAGCAATTTGATGGTGAGTACATGTGGTGCTTATTTTTTCATTCTTGGGATACTTCACTTAGTAGAATGTGTTCTAGCTCTATCCAGGATAATACAAGAGATGCTATATCACCATTGTTTTTTGTGGCTGAGTAGAACTCCACGGTATACATATAACACATTTTATTAATACACTCATGTATTGATGGGCACTTGGGTTGTTTTCACATCTTTATAATTGTGAATTGTGTTGCTATAAACAT
>CAUYSK010120828.1:0-20770 GCA_963575035.1 Avahi laniger | reverse complement strand
GCCATTCAGGTGGTTCAGTTCAACAAGCACCCCTGGAGAGCCAGACCCTGCCAGTGCAGTGCGGGTCCCACGTTTTTAGGGTCTTATACACAAATGGGCATGGAGGGACAGACACACAAACAGAGGAAGTGCAGAGTGGAGGAAGTGTCATCAGGACAGGCTAGGCAGAGGGTGCTGTGGGACACAGAAGGACACGGAGACACAAAGCGTTCCGTGAGGACACAGACGGGACACCTAGCTTCCCGCACCCCTCCTGCTGGGGGGCCCAGAAAGCATTTCCTTGAGGAGAGCTCAGCTTTTGGTCCCATGTTCTTCTCCAACCTCCAAATGAATAATCCAAAATTCACAAAGATGATGCCCCAGGGATATTACAGCGAGGATTAACCCGGGTACTCAGAGACAGCGTGGAGAAGCAAACGGGCTCCTGCGTCTGCAATCCCACCCTCGCCTCCTCTTGTCCTATCAGCCTCACAGCCCAGCCTCCCCCTCTGCGAAGCTTCCCTCTTCCCTTCTCTGTGGCCCTCGGGCTCAAGTGACCTCTGTCATCGTGATGCTACCAAGCACATCCTCCTCCACTCTGCTCTACTGTTCTCCTCTGCCTGACTTTCTCGCTAAGATAAAACCTGTTTCTCTCCCCTGCTTGCTGTCCTTGAAGGCGGGGACTGGAGGCCCGTTCCTGGTACAGTGCCTGCCACGGAACAGGTGGCTAGTTAATATTTATTGCCCAGTGATTTGCATGTATCTTTGGGGGGCTGAATTGCTGCATACTTGGGAGGCATGGCCAGTGAAAACAGGCTCCCAATCTGCCATTTGTCACTTGGACAACCTTGACCAGTTATTTAACTTTTCTGAGACTCAAGTTCCTCAGCTGTCAAATTGTGATGATGATACCTACCCCAGAGGAATACTGTTTGTAGTAAATAAGAGTGTATGTGAAGCAAATAAGCATAGCTTTGGCACATAATAACAGCTCACTAAAGGCTACATCCCTTCTCCTTTCCCTATCTAGCAAACGACTGACGAGTGAGCGAATCCGAGGGTCAGTGTGGCCGACAATTGTTAAAGGTACAGAACAGCTCCAGCTGAAAAGGCAGCCCATTAGGGAGTTTTACGCAAGGGACTCCGGCTGCATTTGTGGCATTTTCTTTCAGGTGAGCACTCAAGTATTCATTATTTTACCCTCAGTGTGAGAAGAGGCAGAGCCTCGTGCTATGAACACGGAACTCGGAATGGACTTCCCGGACTTGAATCTCACTTCTATTGCACGTCGTGTGACTCTGGGCAAGCTCCTTAACCTTCATGGCCTGAAGTTACTCACTTCGAAGATGGAGATAACTGGAATAGCTAGTATTATACAGCCACTGTTTTCGCGAGGGTTGGCTAACTCCAAGAACAATGCCAGGCACAGAGCAAGCACTGCATACGTGGTTGCTATGCTACTAAGTTTCCTCTTTTGTGTGTCTAAAATGTTTTATAATTAAGAAATTAAGCCTGGTTATCAGATACTCAAACAGATCAATTAAATGTGGGCGCCGTGACGGCGTTTACTCAGTAAGCTTGGCAGGACCTACTTGGCGTGAAGGCCGTTCTCTGGCCTTGCTCCATCTTCTCTCTTCCCTCTTCTCCACTGCTTCCCACCCCCACCCCACAATCTCTCATAGCCATTGTCTTTTTCCACCATGACTGA
The DNA here is from genome assembly GCA_963575035.1 of Avahi laniger. Taxonomy (NCBI): domain Eukaryota; kingdom Metazoa; phylum Chordata; class Mammalia; order Primates; family Indriidae; genus Avahi; species Avahi laniger. Next base: position 19,083 of record CAUYSK010120828.1, on the reverse strand, counting down.
CAGTGACCTAGTTCTGCCCTCATAACATTTCTGGAGCCCTAACGGGTCCTGCCTCTACAGAATCTCAGCTGTAAACCGCTTTCCTCCCTGCTACCCAGCCTGTCTTCCTCCTCTGAACACTGCTCAGTGCTACTGCCTTGCTCCACAACCATCCATGGCTCACAATGACTTACCCAATTGCATGCAAAATCCTCTGCCTGGCTTCAGGGTCCTTTTTCTGGCCTTACCTGACCCCCACTTTTGTCCATGTCTCTTACCCCACAGGCGGGCTGGCTTGTCACACATTCCCTGAAAAAGGCCTGTCCTTCCCACCTCTGTCCCTCTGCCCGTGTTGTTCTTGTCTAGGATGTAGCCCCACCTCCATCTTTTCGAAATCTCACTATGTTTCCAGTTCATCTCCACGGGTTCTCCTCTTCCTTTGAACCTCAGAGTACTTTATTTGAGCCTCTTTTCTGACACAGCATTCTTTCTGAGCTGCTTTGGTCCTTCACCACCTGTCCCCTCGCTCAGGTCCTTTGAGGAGCACCCGGGGGTCTATGACTCCTGCCGTTCCTTTGGCAGGATGGATCAGGCCCCACACGCTGCACAGGTGACCCCGCTGGAGAGGCAGGTGGAAGCCAGGACACTGGGCACTGGCACCCACACCGGACAGTGTTCCGACAGCGTCTAGCGGCAGCTCCAAAACTGAAAATTGAGGAGCGAAGAGAGACAGAATTCAGGCACAAGAGCAGATTTCCTGGGTCAGACCAGAAGTTTCTAACAGAGGGCAGGAAGCGAGCTGGGGCTATTTCCTGGGTGTCAGTGAGGCACGACCTCCCCGTGAGGAGGGAGCTGCTGGGGACACTGGCCAGGTGCACTTGCTCAGTCCTGCGTCAGAGTGCCTTCCGCCACTGACAGCGTGCACACACAGGCCCACAGTGGACTTCCTGTGTACAGGTGGAGAAGGGACACAAATAGCAGGAAGTGACGGTGACAGAAGGGCCCAGACCAGAAGGGGGCACCACTTCCCTGAATCCCCGATCCTCACCGCCCTTTTCTGATGACTTCCCTCCTGGGTTCCTCACCAACTCAGAACCAATGAGCCCTGCTTGCAGGGGGTCTGGGTCCTTCTCCGCGAGTCCATCCCCTGGGCGACCCCACAGGGGAGTCTCAGGCCCCAGCCTGGCCTTTAAGGGGCCTCTGAGAATTGAGGGGTATAACGGACTGAAAGTTTCTGTCCCCCAATTCATATGTTGAAATCCTAAGCCCCAGCGTGAGGGTGTTAGGGAATGGTGCCTTGGGGGGATGATTAGGTCACGGGAGTGGAGCCCTCATGAGTGGGATTAGTGCCCTTATACAAGGGACCCCAGAGAGCTCTCTTGTCCTCTTTCTGCCACGTGAGGACACAGAGGGGAGGTGGCTGTGAACCCGGGAAGTGAGCCCTCGTCAGACACAGAATCTGTTGGCACCTTGACCTTGAACTTCCAGCCCCCAGAACCATGAGCAATAAATGTCTGTCGCTTAAGTCGCATAGTTGGTGGTATTTTGTTACAGTAGCCTGAGGAGAGTAAGACAAGGGGTCAGCCCTTCACACTCACAGGCCTTTCCCTCTGCTCTGGGACCCAAAGTTTCATCCTCTCAATGAACTACAAGGACAACAGATATTTCCGAGGACATGATACGTGCCTGGCTCTGTGCTCAGAACTTCAAGTGGATCATTTCATTTAATCTCACAATAAAATTATTAGGCAAATGTGATTAATAGCCCCTTGACAGAGGAGAAAATTGAATTCAGAGAAGTTAAGTAATTTGTCCCTAGTCACACAGCTAAGAGCCATAGGAGCCAGGATTTGAACCTGTGTTATCTACCACCAGAGTCCATGGGAACAGACTCTGTGCTTCAGGGGAGCAGTTGGTCAGAGTGAAAGCGGAGTTTGGACTCAAGGGAAGGCTTTCTTCTTTGAGTTAGGCCAGGAGAGATTTTCACGCCACTCAGTTGCTGGTGCGGGGTTGAGAGCGGAGGAGGCAGGCTGGGGGACCCAGAGGGGCACAAGGCACAGGTAGAGGCAGCCTTGGAGGAGGCCCGGGGGACAAAGAGAAAGGAGCTCACTCAGATAGTCTGGACTCCCCTGCTGCCAGAGGAGAAACGTCACTTCCAGTGAGAAGCAGGAAAGGAAAGTGGGCCTGGGGGGATGAAGGAGTGTCGTCTTCTTTCTGCGGGACGGGCCTGGGGCATCTCTGTGGCTGAGGGGCAGCCAGCGGAATGAAATGAAAGGCCCGGCTGAGTTTTGGTGCCTCCCTTCATGTGTACCCCTCAGTGCCGTCAATGAGAGCAGCTTTTGGAGAGAGCTTCGCCCCTCTGTCGATTCCTATGTAGCCCCTGGCTGTCAGATCACCCACTGTCACACCAAAAGCACCCACAGGACCGATGGAGCAAGGACCCATTTTCTTCCTCCATTCCAAGAACGGGGGAAGCTCCGCCGGCAAAGCTGCTTTGTCTTCCGGAGGGAAGGACTTACCTTGACCCCAGTGACAACCCTCCACCCCTGCACTGGGGGTGCACACCCACCCCACCCCACCCCACCTCAACACTCCTGCGCAGTGCTGGCCCAGAGAGGGCTGTGTTCTTGGAGGCTGGACTCTCTGGGAGGGCCATCGATTGCTATCTCCAGGGGTGTCCCCGGGTCCTTGCTGCATCTGGGCAGTGAATTACCACAGCCTCTTATCTTCAGCAGTAGGTGCAGCCACCCTGGGCTGGTCCTTCATGCAGCGTGAAGCCAGGTGGCATTTACTGGCTCAAATGAATAAGGTAACTAGCCCTGTCACAGCACAGGGGATGCATCTCTCACCCGAGATTTTTTTTTTTTTCTCCTTCTTTCTTTCTTCATTATGTTTGTAATTTTGTTTTATTATTTCCCATTGGAAAGCTGTGAAATGAAAATGATACAATCTACTGCTGTGAAATAATGTCGTGCTCGAGTCCTTTTCCAATAAGCCCTGAGGTTTGCACTGTGACGGCTTCATTAAATTAGTCGGCTCCGTGGCAAATGGAAAAGCGCTTAGAGCTTCGGAGTTTGCTAATCCGAGTTGGGCTGCCAGAGACCACAGACCACGAGGGAGAGCTCAGGAGCTTGGCTCTGGATGGCGGGGCAGGGAGCAGGGGCAAGAGGCTCCCACCTGCTGCTGCGTGGGGTGTCCCAGAGGCCACTCCATCTGCACAGCTGCTAGAGCTCTCATCCAGCCCTCAACCTTCACCCTCCTCTGCGTGCCAGATGCTGTCCCAGGCGCTAAGAGAATGGATGGGCCAGGACAGGATGGTGGCTCAGCATGCAGAGTTGGGAGGAGCAAGACTTAACTCTACCGTGATTAAACCACGAACGGTGGACTGCAGGTACAGGGTGAGCCTCTCTGGGAAGGCCAGTCAGGGCTCAGCTTGCCAGATGCCAGTCCATGTGCCTGAGATTCTTGCAGATGAAATACACGGCTTCCTGCCCACCCTTCCATCACCATCCTCCAGAGTTTATGAAACGGATTCTCTTTTGCTGGGCTCCTCTGCAGCATTAAAGATTTCCATTACCGATAGTTCTTTCCAGTTAGCATTCTCAGTATTAAACTCCGTCATTATGAAGTAAAATATGTATGATCCCTAAATCTATGTGTATTATAACGAGATATTATTGTTATAAATTTGTCTTCTCGGTCCTTCATTTCTGCCGTTGCTGTCTTTTGAAAACTCTAATGTCTGATAACTGTAGCCAGGAGGTAATTAGGAAGTGGTACTGAAGAATCCCAGGCTTATTCTCTCACTCATTCATAGAAATTTATTGAGTGTCTACAATAAGATACGGTCACACAGCCAGCAGGAAAGACAGTGGTGACAGCTAATTACAGCACTCAGGGATTTTGGTCTGTGCTAACACAGGAAGCCCCCTCCTCCATACACATATAAATATTGGATAAAACATCACAGCTGCATTTGAACAGAAAAAGGGAGAAATTCCAGATTCCAAAAGCAAGTGGGAATTCAAATTCAGAGTGGCAAATGAGAGCTGAAGGGGAACTGAAGCCAGATGCGTATCACCAGGGCTGGGGCTTTAATACTCTAGCAGAGGCAGATGTGAAACCACAGCCTCATGGGTGGCAGAGCCCAGAAAGGAGACACTACTCTGGCTGGGTGCTTGGAGGGGCTAGACAAACCCATCTGCCAGCTGGGTGAGTGCTGATGGCATGGAGTAGGACTGAAGTTTTGGGTAGAAAAAAGACAACCTGCAAAAGATCAGAATCCAAGCTTGTGCCAAGTAATAGACGTGGGTCCAAATTCTCATCACTCACTGTGAAATCAATGTACCAGCAGAGTACAGATTTGTTTGGAACCAATGAAAACCAATAGGACCCCAGCAGAGGCAAATGTAAACCGTCCCCGAGGCCTGTCTTCACCACCAGGGTACCTGGGAGGCCGAGAGGAAAAAGCTCCCACTGAAGATGAGCTCACAGGGAAAAGTTACAAAGCACATAAGGAAATAGGCTGCCATGAGAGTGCGTCTCAGATCCAACATGGCACCAAGCTCAGCTACCCACGCTGAGCTCAGATTGCCTAAGAACTCCCATTTCTCCCCACCCACTCTACACCATCATGCCTCCAACTCTAATCCAGAGAATGCCTGAAGCCCCCATCTCTTTTCCTCCTAGTTCATGAGAATATACATATACATATATATATATAAAACATGTATAAATTCCTTTTCATTTAATACGCATATCATACCAATACAATACTCAGATGCCCATATTGTTCACATCGGTTCCCACCAGTCAGATGTAACCCAGGGTGAGGGGGTTTCTGCCACACCTGGCCAACCTCCTTACCTGGCAGTGAGGTGAGACTGTTCTAGGGTGCTGACTCTTCAAGCATGGTTTGGAATCTAAATCGTGTGAACCCTTAAGGTCCCCAGAGTATAGGTCTTTTTTATTCTCATAGGCTGATGTCATTTGACAAACTTCCACCTTCTCTCACAGCTACTCCAGGTTACTAAAACTTGGCATTCAAATTCAATGTTCACAGTTGACTGAGGACTCTAATTCAACATCCACCAAAAGACCTGACAGCCAGGCAAAGCCTGGCCACAGTCATTCTGTGCTACACGAATGCAGGCCACAGGCTCCCTGTGGCTAAAGTGGGTCACTGTCCTATCAGGTTATTGCTGGCTTTGTCTTGAATTGGTGGAGCTTTGGAATTGCTGCTACTATGCTTGCTTTTAAATCAACTACTCTCGTTTTGGCTGCATCAACATCAGATTAGTGGATAGAGCATTCGAGTAACCCTACATAGTTGTAGGATTCCTATGTGCATCACCAGAGTTTTTAACTTCCATTTTCCACTAAGGAGGCCTCAGGATGCACGCCTTGTACCTCGCATGTGAGCCATCTGTATCTCCATTAGCACGTTACCCTCCATGTCCTTCAGGGTGACTCTTCATGATTATCCCATGGTCTTTTCCTGGGAAGGGACATCAGCAGGACAGCTGGGCCACACCGAAAGGGTTTGAGATAAGGAGTGTTTCCTCTGTCCCCATTCTCTTGGGTGTTTGAGAAACCTAAGACCACCTGCATTCTGTGTCTTTATACGGGTAGCAAAATGTAAGTAAAGTCACTTCACCTGGGACAAGGAATAGTTTGTCAATCATCCACTTAGGAAAACGTCCACTGAGAGGCAGAGGTGCCCAGTCCAGTGCTGGGGATAAAGAAAGGCTGGAGACATCTTCACTGCCACCAGGGGGACTCAAAGACAGGCACATACGCTGAGGGCAACAAGTAGACAGATGAGGACAGTTCCAGGCTCTCTCGTATTTACTCTCATACAGTTCCGGTTTCACTACTGGGCGGAAGGTTCTCGTTCCTCTCTGCAGGGCTGGTTTAAACTCCGAAGACACACAGCGTAGGAGCCACCAGAATGTCTTCTGTAGACAGCTTTATCTAGCCATGGCCTGCCTGCCTTAGCCCAGTGTGGCATGAAATGGCTCCAACAAAACAGCCACATCCTACCTTGAGCAGGCAACGGGAGAACTGCACAAACACACGAACACAGCCACAGAGAAGGTCGAGTCTGTACACACTCAGCTCTTCGCTCTCCAAGTCTAGTGCAGTCTGTGGTAATGGATTTTATAATGATGAGCTTGAACAAATTCCCATCACTGAAGGGCTTTCTGGATGAAGGGGAGATGGATATCTGCTTCGAATATAATAGTTACTGTAGCAAATGGATTCTAAACCGGCTCCCAACATTAACTCCTGGCCTTAACTCCCTTGTGCATTCCTCTTCCCTTGAGTTTGGGTTGGACCCGAAGACTTGCTTCTCTCAAATAGAAGATGTTAAAAGTGAGAGGAGGCAACTTTTGAGATGAGGTTGTGAAAGGCTGTGACTTCTGCATCTTGCTGGCATCTCGCCTTCTTGGCTTGTTTGCCTTGATGAACAAGCCGCAAAGCGAGAGATGCCCACATGTTGAGGAGCTGAGGGCGGCCTCTGGCTGACTGCCTGCCCGGAACAAAGTCCTGCCAGCCACCCCTGAGTGGGCATGAGACACAGCCTGCCCCAGCTGACACTTGAGATGACTGCAGCCCCGGCCAGCACCTTGACTGTGGCCTTGTGAGACAGCCTGAAGCAGAGGACCCTATGAAGCTGTGTCTGGATTCTTGACCCACAGAAAAAGGGAGGCAATAAATATGTGTTGCTTTAAGCTGCTCAGTCTCGGGGTAATTCGTTATGCAGCAATGGATAAAGAAGACACTTACTCATCAACATGCGGTGAACTTACCTGGGCAGAGAATGTATGGGCATATTTTGGGAACTTGAAAGCAATATGAATTGGTTCTTCTCTTAAACCTTAGTTAGTAAGAATGGACAGCCACCATCACCAGTTCCCAGAGCACACCGGGGATTTCTTCGAGTAAGAAACTCCAAGGCTAATGGCCACAGACCATAAAGTGTTTGTAACCAAGGAGAGCATCGTAATCCGCAGAGACACCTGGCCCCTGTGCTGGACCTACTACACCAGGATCTCCACAGGGGAACCCAGGGCCCTCCGAATTAGAGACAATTTTCCCGAATGCGGCTGATGTATGTCATCAGCAAAAGCCACTGATCTGGTCCTATGCTCCCCTCTGACATAATAGGAAATGGTGGGACAAAGAAGTCACATGTCTTGCTAAGATCACATGGCTAGTTGGTGGCCCAGGACAAGGGCACAGGCCTCCCATCTCCCTGTCGTCTTTGTCCACTGTGCCACAAGACACCCCCAACCCACACCCCCATCCAGTGGAGGACTCAGCTTAGCCCTGAGTCCACATCAGAAGAAACAGAGTAAGACACCCAGAGACAACTTCTAGGGTTATTTTTATTTGTTTTGGAAAAAACCTTCGTTCTTCATCTCTCTGTTTAGTCCTGGCCTGGTGACAAGGAGGGCTTTTCTCTCTTGCCGCCACAGTGCCTCTTTTGTAAGAAAGGGAACAACACACACTTCCCATCAGATCTGTGTCCAGATACCGCTCAGGGGAAGACCTGGCCAGCGCTGGAACTTGACGGCACTGGGAACATGTGGGATTTGTCTCTGAGCCCCACTGCCTTGAGATCGTTTTGTCCCTGAGACAGCTGCTCCTGTACTGGGGGCTCTGCCTCCACCTCCCAGTCAGGGTGTCTGGGGTCATTGTGGGCTGCTCCAGTCTGTTCTGGTCCAGGGAAGCGCCACGTGAGGGCCATGCTGTGTCTGGCAACGGTCCTCAAGAGCTCACCATGTCCCAGTGCTGGCTCATGAGTGAGGACTCACACGGGTTGACAACGACTTCCTTGCCATTCTCAGTGCCATCACCGAACATGTCCGTGTCTAGGCAGAGGCGGGATGCTATGTGCTCGATGCGGGAACCGGTCTTGGTCCATTGCTGAGAGGACAGAGAGGAGAGAGGATGAACCGGGTTTCCCTGGCTAGAGCCCCTGGTCCCATTGATTATATCGGGAGTTCTGGAAACCTCAGAAAGGTTGATACTGCTCGTCTGGGGTCACCCCGAGACTTGATTTCACGGTCTCATGGAGCACTAAAACTGCAACTAATTGTTCTGCCAGGTATTGTTGTTGGGTTTTTTTGTTTAACTGGATAAAAAAAGTTAAAAGCAAAATCAATATGTTTATTAGGGAAGCTCATTAGGAGGCAATAACTTTCCAAGCAATGGGCCAGAAAACCTGAAGTGAGTTAGTCACAGGAGCGACCACAGAAACGATCCACACGCGGTATCTGCATGGTCACGAGGAAGTGGGGGAAGCTGGGGCAGCAGCAGCGGCAAGGCCGGTCCCACGCTGCGGCTCCCCACTCCACCCAGCGTGACAAGGAGGGAGGGGCTGGACGCATCTCGGGCGAGACCCTGAGCAGGCACTGAGCTCCGCACTGCATGAGACCGTCTCAGCTGCCCTGTCGAGTATCACCAACCCCATTTCACAGAGGAGGAAACGGAAGCTCAGAGAGGTCTAGTAACCCGCCATGGGTCGCACAGCCAATGGGCCATAAAACTCACATTTGAATCTTGGTCTCTCTAATGCCAGTACCCAGTTGGCAGCCACCACTTTGCTGCTAGAGGAACTGGGCACTTGGTGCATCCAGAACACTAGGAACTTTGGTGGACACACTGCCAGAGCCCAAGGCTTTGAAAGCAAAGGGTTGAGTCTCGCTCATCCTTGTGGCTTGGAGATTTTTGTCTGCGATCCCAGGTGGGAGGCAGAGCAAGGACAGGACAGCACAAGTGGAATGGGCATGGTATGGTCAGCTAGGGTCAACAGGCTTTCATGTGGCAAGCTGTCCCGCAGGGGCTGACCCTGCCATTGCTTCTGGCACCAGGGAGGGTATCCGAGATGGCACTCTCTCTCCCTCTCCTAACACAAGGACCTCTTTCTTATTAACTCTTCTTATAACAGTTTCTCTCTTGTCTTGTGCAGGAAACTTAGGCCCACACAGGCAGTCACGTTATGAAAGGTGGTCACGCCCCAGAAGCTCCCTGAGCACTTACCTGTCTGGCATCTTCATTCTTACAAAGGGCAAGAACTACTGGAGCACCAGGGAACAAGGTGACAACTGACAGGCACAGCTCCTCCTGGAGGATCTGTTGGGTGTACGTGAAGGCCCACACCTGGGGAGGAAGAGGCCAGGAAGGTCGCTCAGGATCTAAGAAGTGGCACTGGGCCGTGTGTGCATGTGATGATTAATACAGTTTATAAGAAGTCCTGGGGGTCCTAGCAGGCACTGGCTGTCAACAAGGTCACCTTGGAAAATGCTACTCAAGTGCCAGAGACTTGAAGGTCACAGCCCCATGGAAGTCTCCATCCCACACCCCGTGGAGGAGACTGGGCCTGGGCCATGCCGGCTGCCCCTGGGAGTTGTTGAACAATTCTAGGCTTCGGGCAGGAGCCTGAACAACATCTTGGCTGAGCTGGGTGGTCCAGTTTCTGTGTTTGGAGAGAATGTCTTGAGGGGAGTCTGTTCCCCAGCTGGAAGGTCATCCCTCCCCACCAACTGTCTTTAGAACGTGCCCTCTTCTTGGAAAGGGTGTCCTAGTCAGTGTCTTGAGCACATGGGCGTTATGACAAGAGGCAGATAGAGGGACAAAGGGAGCCAGGAAGGGTTCCAGGGCAGGGGATGAAGAACTGAGGGAAGAAAATTAAGAGAAATCACGTGATTTCAAGAGGTACATGTGCCCTAGCATGCCAGTGTAATAGGTCATTTGGCTTCTGAACTCCTGCAGGGAGAGAAGCCGAGAAATGAGACTGACAAGCGGAGTCCTGATGGCACAGGGAAAAGCGGCATTCTGTGAGGTTCATTAGGAGGGATGACTCCAACATATTTCCTCCGAAGTGCCAGAGATGGGAGTAACTGTGGCTTATGAAGCCACAAGTGCTCCTGCATTCTTAAGCCAGAGGGCAGGAAGTGCTGCCATAATGGCTGTCAAAATGTGAATCTGGACAAGAGGTTTTTTTCCCCCCAGCTTATAAAATGGGGATCACATCTGCCCTTTGCCTCTGGCAGGGGCAAAGAAGATGATTCCCGAATTGGACCCCCGAGGGAAGCTGCAGGACTCTGTGAAAGCATCTGTTTTCCCCGACATCCCTGCCAACCAGCTGACTTCAGCCTCTGAACCAGGCCACGCATGGGCTACTTCTCCTTGGCCTAAGAATGCAAAAGGCCCCTGAACAGGCCAAGCCCCTGCAGACATGGCGGCCATCACCTCCTGGTCTGCACCTGCCCTGCCTGCCTCCTGCCAGCCGCGCCCTGGTCCCACTCAGGTCCTCTCCTGACTGCCACAGTCCACTGAACATCTTTAATGGCTTTCTGGGACCTGGCTGTATCCTTCTCCTCTCCCACAGGCCCAAGCCCTTCTGCCGTCCTGACCATACGGCGCACCTTCACCCTGAGGTGACCTGACTTGCTGGACAATGACAGCTTTCTCTCCTAATCTTGGGCCTTCCCCTGTCCCCTCATCCCTGAGTGAGGCCACCAGCTCAGTGGGAAGATGGCTCCTGCCTAAGGATTCTTTTGTCCCTTTTCAAACTGCTGGTGTTGGGAGAAGACCTAGACCAAATAAATTCACCCTGGGAAGCAGATGGCAGTATAGATGGAACAAGACTTCCCGTGAGTTGGTAATTCTCGCAGCCTGGCAATGGGTACATGGGGGCTCCTTATGCTATTCGACTTCAGTATCCACATATCCATATATCTAAAATTCTCTATGATAAAAAGGCATAAAATATATTCTCTCAGACATATCAAGAAGTTCTTCTCAGGCCTTCCGAACGTCGCCGTTCTATATGTCCCTCTTGCCTTCCTCCAGAATGAGCCGAAAGGGGCAAGAGGTCCGTATGCACGGGGGTGATGCACTAAGCATGCTGCTACTGCTAATTCCCAATGGCTAACATTTATTAAGTGCGTATGGTGCGCCAGACACTGTCCTGGCAACTTTACACAGATTAATTTAATCTTCATGAAAATCCTATTAAGTAGGTATTATTAATATCCCCATTTTACACATGACGCAACCAAGGCTCGGAGAGGTTGTCCAAAGTCATATACAAGCAAGTGGTCCCCAGCGAACTCTCTCCAACAGCTCTGCTCTTGCTGATGCTGGCAGAGGCAGAGCTGGTTCCAGGCTCTTTTAGAAAAGTTTAATCATGGAAGAAGACACCTGCCCCTGAGGTTCCTCTTCTAGGTTGTAAATATTAAAACCATAGATCAGTTGCACCTTGACAGGAGAGAGTGGTTAAGAGATGCTTCTTTGTAGCCAGTTTCCAATGATGACCTTTATGAAAAGACAAAGGTCACACACACCCCAGTGGCAGGGCCTGGGGTGGGGCAGGCCAGAGAGTAGTCCCCTCTGACATTTATGGGACCTGGGCAGGAGTACGGATGGAGCCCACACTGCTGATGCCGCACCAGCCCCCCTCCCTCCCCACCCTGGCCTGCATGCACAGGCCAGGGTCCCCTTGTGCCCAGGGGAGTGTACTAGGGACACAGTCCATCTTCAGAGGACAACCCCAGGATAAGACCCACGCAGGTCCTGGAGTCAGACTGGGCCATTTGGGTGGGCGATTCTGGGGTTCTACATATCTGGAATGTGATCTAGAAGGTGGGTCCTTGAGTGTGATCAAAATATTCCTTGACCTGTGGGGAGGAGAGAGAAGGGCCAAAGGGTCTGTCTAAGGGCTAGGCTGCCAGGAAGACATTTGCCTTGAGGTCATTGACCTCAAATTTAGACTCTTGCCATTCTCTGGAAATGAGGCTAAACAGACAGTCAGGATATGGAAAGAAGATGAGGTTCATTCCTTGTGTCCCATTATTTGACTCACAGCATGCAGGGAACCTTGAATTAGCATTTCAAAATGATCTGATCACCATAGTACAATGGCATTGTATTCTCTGTGTTAAAAGCATTAAGTGATTAAACATAAAAGCTTAAAATAAACTCTCGTTTTGAAAGCCCACTTTGGCATTTCTTCCTTTTTAATATCTTAGGGGTCTGGAAACTGAAAGTACTGGGGATGGGGGTTCTTTTGAGATCTAAGACCCCCTGCCCACCAATGTCTTTGAGGAGGGAACACGTGGGCTTGCATGTACCCCAGGCCAGGCCAGGCCAGAAGAAATCGCCTCCGAGCCCCCGCGGGGAGTGTGTGAACAGGCACAGAGAGTCGAAGCCCACACACTCAGTGGACTTTCCATTGGCTGGTGCTTTCGTGGCATTTAAACAATTTAGCCTCACGATTCCCAGAGGAGGGCTGATCTCTGGCTGTCTGCAAGAGAGGAGAGAGGAGAAGCAAGGAGATGTTTTCTGACGTTTTTCTCATTCTGTGGCCTGCCCCTGCCAGACTTCCCGGCATGGCCCACGATGAGGGGGCTTATTGAAAGAATCCTGGAGTCAGAAAGGACCCAGGAAGGCAGTGCCTGCTCAGGAGGCTCGATCAGGGAGTGCCCCTCAGTGAGTGACCAGCCCTCGTCGATGGCTCCATGGGGGACTGGCCAAAGCACAGGCCTTCCTGGTGATGGAAGTCCCTCCCCATCCCTCTGCTGAGCCATGAAGGGGAACCCACAGGCCACTGGGAGGCTGGTGTGGGCGGCCTTGGGCCCTGCTGAGACAGGCTGGCCAGGGGCTGAGGAGGAGGAAGGTCCCCAATGAATGGGGAGGGGAGTGTCCAAGCTGGGGCACCTTAAGAACTTCTGTGCTCAGAGGGCATCTCTGGAGACAGGCACTGCGGAGGGAGCAGGGAGTGGCCCCCCAGCAGGGGCAGTGGTTACTCTGGGCAAGGCCGGGAGCAGACCTGGGGCTCCCTCTGTGAACTTGGGCCCTCCTGGTGAGACGGGACCTGAACTAAGAGTATCCAGGGCCTCGACCAACCTCTTAGGCCACAGTGGGCAACTCAGTAGCCCATGGAACGTGCCTTTGAAACTCTCTCTTCAAACGAGGTGTCTGGAATGAGGGAGCCTGAGCTCAACCGAACCTTTAAGTCAGCCGGCCTCGTGCTCCACCTGTCTCTCTGAGGGGTCCACTGCAGCACCTGGCGCTGACCGGCCATGCCGGACGCGGCTGCACCAGCTGCACAGACACCGGCCCCAGCCCCCGGGAAGCTCCTGTCACAGGAAGTGGTAGGGCAACCTGGAAAGCTCCTAATCACACTCCTCCTCCCTGCAGGACCTTCCATGGACCCGCTCTTGGGGTCTTTTCTTAATTTCAGCCCATTCTGTCCTTTCCTCTCACATCGCAAGAATTCCCTTATATGTGTGAAAAAACCCACCCATGTGTGTTGGGTCACGTTGCTGGGCTCTGGGGCGATCAATTGCCCGGGCTGGAATCCCCGCTTGCCTGCTTATTAACTTTGTGACCTTGGATGAGTTGTTCACTCTCTGCAGCTCAGTTCCCTCCTACCCAAAAGAAAATATCCCCTCCCACCCCCGCCCCCACCCCCTCACAGGGTCGCTGTAAGGAATAATCGGGTTAACACCTATCTGTGCCCAGAGCAGCGCTTTCCATTTAGCAAATGCTCAGTTACTGCCTGCTGCGTTGAGGATGGTGATGGAGGAGCCAACAGGAAGAGAGACGGCCCTACAGACCTGCCTTTGGAAAACCGCCCAGGAGCTCTGCCAGAGGAGGCCACTCCCAAGGCTGTGCTGACAAAGCGCAGAAGGGTAACGTGCTGGCAGCCCGTCCCACTGGCAGACTCGGACTCACACGCCTAGAGGTGCCAACGCGAGTCTAGGTTTGGGGAAGAGCTTTATCCTCACCTCGCCCACCCAGGGTACCCAGCTGCCTGGGCGCGTGCTCCATGGCCAGTAGCCCGAATTGCTGGGAGACAGGTAGGAGGACACATTAAAAATATTTTAATTTATATTTTTCCCTCCCTTTAAATTGGGATGGAAACCAGACTGGTGCACCTGTCTTCTTTCTACCTTTCACAAATGTTTTTCTAGAGCATCCAGTAAAGTTACGAGGAAACTTGTTAACCTGGAGACTCCTTAAGCTTCACGTGTTTACCAATGGATGATGTATTTCTCTCGCATTTCACCTGGGGCATCGGTTTGCTGACATCTCCAATACACACTCAGATTAAACATTCGGCTCCCAAGGTTGACAAGCCAGCCAAGAGAGGGAGGAAAGGCGAGGGATGGATGGGGCTGGGGGTGGAACAGAGATGTGAGCCAGTGTCAGAGCTGGAGGAGAAACAGTCTCCTCTCAACAAGGAGGACACCTCGTGCCTGGGGCTCACCCTGCCTGCAGAGAGAGTGGCCAGCTGGAACCAGAGCTCAGAGCTCCCAGTCCCCACCCTCTAGTGCCTTTACACCACAGTCTAGGACCCCAGAATCCCCCCACAAATGGCCCAGCCTGACTCCAGGACCTTTGTGGATCTCATCCCAGGGTTTGTCTTCTGAGGGTGGACTGTGTCCCTAGTACACTCCCCTAGGAATGAGGGGAACCATTTAGAGGGGAATGACCCAGCTTGTGCATGCAGGCCGGGGTGGGGAGTGGGGGGTGCTGGTGCAGCATCGGCAGTGTGGGCTCCATCCGTACTCCTGCCCAGGTCCCATAAAGTCAGGGAGGGGACTGCTCTGGCCTGCCCCATCCCAGGCCCTGCCATGGAGTATGATCTTTGTTTGTCTTTTCACAAATGTCGTCATTAGAAACTGGCCACAAAGAAGAATCTCTTGTCACTCTCTCCTGTCAAGGTGCAGCTGATCTATGGTTTTAATATTTACAACCTAGAAGAGGAACCTCAGGGGCAGGTGTCTTCTCCCATGATTAAACTTGTCTAAAAGAGCCTGGAGCCAGCTCTGCCTCTGCCAGCATCAGCAAGAGCAGAGCCATGGTACGCAGTCAGATTTTTCCAATTGTCTTTGTCACTTGCAAGTGTATGACCTTGGATAACTTCTCTGAGCATTGGTGTCATCATCTGTAAAATGGGGATAATAGTAATACCTACTTAATAGGCGCTTATGACACTTCTCTGATACGGCCTCCCAGAGATAGAAGAGGTGGGGGCAGAGAGGGCTGAAGGAGTCATGCTTAGGGGCTGGAGGGGCAGACGTGACTCCTGGACAGGCCACGAGGCAGGACGAGCAGGACACAGGTGGGAGCGCCGAGGGTGCATTGTGGGGGTAAGAGGAGAGAACCCCCCAATGTACAACATTAGCAGAAGGGGCCGGGAAGTGGAAGGACAGACTGCTGGTTTGTGTAGGAAGGAGGAGAGGCCCCTGAAAGGAAGAGAAAGGTCCCACAAGTCGGTCCTATGACAGTGTATCCCCCTCTCTCTTTCAACCTGTCTCACGGATGATTTTAGCTGACATGGCTGCGTGCGTTGCTATCAGTCTAAAGCGGACTGACACCTTCAGAAAACTTGGAAACACACCCAGAGCGGCCACTGGGCCGTGGGCAGCCGGAGAGCGGGGCTGAGGCTAACCCAGCACAGCCCCACGTGCACCCCCAGGCGGCTGGTGCCCAGGGGCCGGGTGCAGTCTGCCGAAGTGGACTGAATGTCTTCCTCTCTCAGAGTGTGCTTCCAGTCTCCTAAATTCACTGTTGCTACGAAGCCAGCTGTTCTCTGCTGAGAGCAGTGGTAGCTTAGCACCGGCTTCTGGAAAAGAACACTCTGCTCACTTACGGAGGGTTCCCATCACGGCCCTGAGCTGCCCACAGATGGCTGCTTCTTCCTTCTTTTCTCTCACCATGGGAGGGTCAGCTGGGACGGGCACTACCACCCTCCGGTCCAAACTTTATTGGCCTGGCCACCTCCCCTGAGGTCCAGAGCATCGCAGGACCCCTCTCTGAGCCCATGGCTCCTTTGTTCCCACTGCCTCATGCAGCCAAAGACATGGAGTACCAGCAACGCCCCGGCTTTGCTGGAGATGACCCAAGCAAACCCCTGCCCCAGGGAAAGGGGAAGACAACATTCCGGCTGCTGGGATGCCCAGGAGCACTGCCCACTCACAGTCACAAGAGAGGGATGTGTGTCGCCTACTCACAACGCTTCACAAAATGCCACTTGGGCAGCTTATGCCGCTTTCAGCCCGGAGGCCATGCCTAAAGTGAAATCAACACCTCGGCTTCCTTTCCCTCTTCCTGTCTGATTCAGGCAGCTGCCTCCCCATCCTGCTGGAGCAGAGAGATGGTTCCTGGAAAAGTCACAGCAAGCTGGAGCCGGGTTGTGACATGTCTCCAGTGCCAGGCCTGGGAGCCTGGTTTTTGCGGTAGACAATAGGGAGCCGTTGAAGGCTGTATTGGGACGGGGAACCCTGGGTGAATGACCATATGCAAGAAAGGGGCTTAGGGGCAGGAGAAGCAAGGGGGAGGCTGTCACCTTAATCTAACCCAATGGCTCCCAACCCAGTGGTTTTTTTCCCTCAGGGGCATCTGGTAATGCCTGGAGGCGATTTTGGGGGAAGGTGCTCCTGGCAACCGTGGGCAGAGGCCAGGGACGCTGCTAGACAGCTTTCAACATGCAGGACACCCGCCCCCCCCATAGCAATGAACTATCCCGCTCAAAATGTCAACCGTGCCAAGGCTGAGGAATGTTGATCTCTCGGGAAGTGAACGCAGGGTCTAAGAACAGACATCCGAGGGACGACATGATGGGGCTCGCAGAGACAGCAGGTGCCCCAGAAAGGAGCCGTGAGCACTGACAGGACCGCAACCGCGGCGCCTGGAGAAGGCGGCCACGTGGAGGAAAGTAGTGGGGTGAGGAGGCAGCCCAGGTGCCTAACAGGTGAATGACAGGTGAGTTTGATGTGGCTGTGGACTCACTCAACCACCCAGCATTTGAGACAGAGAGTCTGGGTGGGAGAGCCGCCTGCAGCGCTGCGATCCCGGAGCTTTGCCCGGGACTTCACAGCATCGTGCTCCTGAGGATAAGGCTGGCCCTCCCCAGCGCAGGAAGAGAGACATGACTGGGCTTCCTCCTCCTTCCCAGCCTCACCGTCTGCTGCTCTCTCCCCCACACCACACCCTCTGACCCCCACCTCCTGGCAGCCCTTCAGAGGTCGCATCCTCACGAGCATCCTGGCTCGACGCCAGGCTTGGCGCATGCCGCATGTCCTGGGTCGCCCTTTCTCTCCTTCCGACCTGGCCTGTTTCCACTCGTCTCTGAGGATGCAGCTCCTTTCCAAGTCCTCTGGGCAAACTTCCCTGATCCTCACGCCTGCCTTGGATGTCAACCCTCGGTGCTCCTGTGGCACCTGGACCAAACTCCACCCAGGACAGAGGTTACAGCGCAGTGGCTGACGACTCGGTTATTTCTGCGTGGTGCCCCTTGAGGCCTGGAATCTAGTCTTTCATCTTTGTACCTTAGCAGAGAAGTGTGTGTCGAAGGGATGAGTGAGTGAATGACTCCATGGATGGATGAAGACACAGAATTTGTGAATCGATAAACAGAGCAGACTGTCAGAGCTGGAAGCATGGATAAAGTCTCCAAGAAACAGTTTTCAGAGAGAGGAAGAGTGAACTGAGACCCCGGTGAATAAGGGGGTGAGAATGGGGGGAGGAGCGAGTAGAGTGTGTAGGAAAGAGCAGGAATGTAGGAGGACGGGGATTTTTCAGAGCCATGGGAGCCAGGAGGGGTTTTACATGACAGATGGATGTGCTTTAATGAGTTCAGCAGGCCAAGTGCTACGGAGACAGGCTGTGAATTTGTCGGCGACCTTTAAAAGAGCAGTTCTACCCTCAAATGGGAGAACACTATCCCAAAAGACACCGTGGTCTTGCGGACTTTGGGGAAGCAGGAGATGTGTAGGAGGAGCCGGGATAAAAGGGGACGTGGCCCAGAGACAAGGTGGCAGACCATGGTGGTTCGACCAAATCTGATGTGACTCCCTGCCAGTCAGAGCTAAGTCAGCTGGGAGACTCTCAGAGCAGGCACTTTGTGCAAGAGGAGGTGGCACCCAGCCACCTTTGCATGTCACATTTGGGAGGAGCTGTGCCACTGGCCCTGCCTGACCAAGCCCACGTTTACTGCCACCAGGTAGGACGCCAGTGAAGGCAGACTCATTAAGCTCCTACTAATTCAGTGGGCAATTTCCTACAGGCACGACACTGCCTGCGAAGCCGTCTTTCAGAGGAATATCGTGTATTTGGAAAGCTAACGGCGTATAAGCACAGTGGCAGAGAGGGACTCATACTCTCACGCTCTCTCTGCTGCTGGACTCCGAGAATAGGTGGCACCTGACATCAGTGAAGAGCAGGTGACGGAGGCTGAGTAATCTGTCCGCATGCGCCCCTCCTCTGTGGCACTCAGTCCTGTATCTCCAGCCAGTTGCTTTACCTGGGACTTTGCTTCCTTGCCTTTGGACTTGACACAGGGGCTCAGCCTTAGGTATGGGATGTCTTGGTTGTTCTGCTTTTGAGATTCCAGACACTTCTGCCTCTGTCGGATATTGCCCTTCTGGATGGAGGAATCCTTGGGCACTCTGGGGGAAAAGCCACAGGAGAGAGGAGAAGCCACTGCTCTTTGGATTGGACATAGCTGGAGAGGTTGGGTAGTGCTGTGACAATGGCAGGACCCTCTTGCCCAGGGCTGTCACAAGGATTTGCACTGCTTGGAGAAGGGGAAGACACAACCAGGAAAGAGGGCGCAAGGGGGGACTCAGGTGCCACAGGGGGAGATGGATCCCTGGGAAGGAGCCATGTCAGTGAGCCCAGCTCTCAGGGCATAACCCAGCAGTGGAGAAATACTACTACTAGCTAACTTCAATCCCTCATGCTACTGATTCAATATAGTTCCCCTTCTGGTTTCAGGGATAGGGGAGCCAACCAGTCTTCTTAGACCTCCATATACTTAAAAGCCCTCATCCAGTTGGCCACAGGCTATCTCTTCTCTAGACCAAGCAGCTGAGGGCCTCTCCTTGCAGCCAGCAAAGGCTCCAACAGGTGGGGAGGATACCTGAGTTCCGGGTACACATTCTCCAGGTACCACTTGAAGCTGTGGCAGCGCAGATTCTTCCTCAGGTCCAATCTGCTCTCAATGCTGGAGGTGACAGGGGTGGGGGCAGACACAAAGACAACACACAGCCATCAGAGGCGGGCACCAGTAACGCTGGCCCT